>VDFB02008146.1:0-106088 GCA_007258455.2 Sequoia sempervirens
AGAAAATGAATAATAACGTTATTTATTAAATTCAAAGTAAAGAATAATTTATATTGGTGGAAAGCTAAGAATCTCCTATAAAAACCCTTTTTGTTTCATCAATTTTGGGTTAAAAAAAAGTCGCCAGCCACATACCCTACACATACACATCATATCACCACTTTTTGGCCCATCATGATCCACCACATACGCCAACAAGCTAACTAGGTGCTTCAATTCAAATCAATCATATTTCAAACTAGAAGAAGGTATTTTATCTGTTTCCTACAAAATTGACTTTGACAACCCAACAAGTAGACATTTCCAGATCTGGTGTTGCATAGTTGCCTCCTGATTTCTTAGAATTTTGGGAGAGGACTGATTTACCACTAGTGTTGAATGAGTCCCACCTTAGGACTGAAAAATCTATATTTTTTCAGATTCTAGATCTCGATAGTCAGAGACCTATTCCTGATAGTTTTTCACCAGAAGCAAGACTAATTCACCACCCTAGGAAAATGAGTCCCACTGCTGATTTTTTAGTAATTTCATACAACATTCAGACCATTCCTGATTCCTCAAATCTTGCCCAAGTGTACTCTAATTAAACCCATTTCTTTATGTTTTTCATTTTATTCATTCTTAGTTCATTGTTTGCATATCACATTGTGTTTTCCAACATAGCAAAAATCTTAGTTTTGCATCCATAATCGGTCTTTTAGATCACTTAATTGCATTTGGTTCATTTCATTTAGCTTAAATAACATCACATTTAACATAAATTTGAATGAAACCTTTAGCATTTTTGGCCCTACCTCTCTCCCTTAGGTGAAAAACCCTAGAAGCGCTAGAGAAATGCATCATGCCAAAAATATACAGTTCATTTTGGTGAACCTTCATTTTGAACGCTTTGCATTTCTGATTTTATTCACATAGTGCATCCTATATTACATTTGCATCAACATTCAATTAATGTATTGTTTTTTTTTTGCATTCTAGGACTTCTCATATTGCATTAGTGAAAGCTTTGTTTAGATTTCATTTTTGCATTGTATATCATTGAAAAAACTGAAAATATACATTCTACATCCTTCATTGCATTTTGAAAAGCATTAGAATCATTTTAAAAAATTTAAAAACCACAAAAAATATCATAGTGGGACTCATTCGCCACCCTAGGCAAATCAATCCCTCTACACTTTTTATAGAGTAGTTTGAGACATTTTCTTGCATTTTTTTGCATTACAGTCTTTTGTAGTTACTTTCTGTTTTCATTTCTAGAATCTTTTTTTTAGTCATTTATTGCATCTTAGTTTACTTGCACCATGGCATTTTATTTTAATAAGTTCTAGAATTCCCCAAAATCCTTGGTAGACATGTCCAATTGTTCCTTTGGATGTCACCCTAATGACATTGAACTGCCTCACGCTCCTTCAACTCCTCATGATTGTCCTCCTTGTAAAGTAGAAATCATTAGAAAAGATTATGATAGCATGAACAAGTTTTACAATGAATTCCTTAATAGCCTGGAAGCCAATGCAGTCTTCTATCCATCCATAAAGTCACAAGATCTTCCTACTGTTGCACATCCTAATCACTTTGCATACATACATCCTGAAATCAATGAAGGACCTAAGGTTCCTCCCTCAAGTGGACCTAGTTCCTTTAAACAAATCTCACAACCATTCTATGATCATAAAATCACAAACACTCCCATAAACTTTGAAGAAACATATAGCACATGCTTCACTATCCTAAGTAACCAAGGCTGTGACACAACACATGAACATCGCATTCACTAAATTCTTGAACAAAAACCAATCAAAGAAAACAAAATAGGACTAGGATATCAAGATCCTTCTCATCCTGCTAGACCCCCTTTTTAGCCTAAGAGACTTCAGGATGATGGTACAATGATCTTTGATGCTCCTCCTAATTTGGACATTCTCCTTCCACATGAACAACCATTACCTGATTCCAATAACATTGATGCTAAGATCCCCATGGGTCCTCTTCCTCCTTCCATTCATGAAACCCGAGAATCTAGCAAATAAAAACAACCATAAAAATTGAAGAAACTCATGTTTCCTACACATCCTCCACCTGAATGTGAAAGGAGACTTCAATTGCTTTTAAACAAAGGTCTTATACTTTTACCACCTATGAATAGGTTGGTTATTCATCCTAAAGATTCTAACATACCATTTTGCAAATATCATCACATTCTTGGCCATCAAGCAGAATAATTTCTAACATTGAAGGACATACTAGATAAGTATCACTTTATTGATACCGATTGTTTCCTCATCATACCTTAAAGAAACCACTAGATCCATTTATTATGCCGTAGTTGTAGAATTCCCTATTCTCACTATTGCATGACCCTTTCACATCACCCACCTTGGCTCATTATTGCCTCTACACTTTGTGGATGGCAAGAAGTTGATAGCCTTGTCCTTGTAATGCATTTTCCTTTGTCTCTTAACTATGTTATTCCTTTTCTGCTTAGCTACTTAAGAGTGAGAAACCAATAACTTGGTTAATGGTTGACTTACATTTTGCATTACTATCTCCTTTTCATTTTTCTTTTATGTGCCTATTGTGTTCCCTCGTAATGTGTGTTTGATGTTCCCTCTCTTTGTCCACTGCTTCTATGTGTACCTCTATTCTTCTATATGTCGTACATTGTCTTTTTCATTTTTGTTTTGTGTTCTTTTGGGTTTGACACAAAGTGTAGAGGTGCCCTATGTCTCTTGCATGTTGACCTAAAAGGTCCTTGTCTTTTTCTCTTTTTTTTGTGTTCTCTTGAGGATGACGCAAATCATAGAGATGCCCTATGTCTCTTCCATGTTGACCCAAAAGTTCCTTGTTGTTTTCTCTTTTTATTTTGTGTTATCCTTTTGGGGATGATGCAAAGCATTGAAATGACATATGTCTCTTCCATGTTGACCAGTCGGTTCCTTTACCTTTTCCTTTTTATCTTTTTCTTTTGTTTTACCTTTTGGGGATGATGCAAGGCATTGAGACCGAAATGTCTCCTTCATGTTGACCCAAAAGATTTTCCTTTTCCTTTTCCTTTTCCTTTTCCTTTTCCTTTTCCTTTTCCTTTTCCTTTTCTTTCTTCACTTATTTTTTCCTTTTGGGGATGATGCAAAGTGTTGAGACCTCAATTTCTCTTCCATGTTGACCCAAAACAGACTTTCTTTCATTTTCGCTCTCTTTGTGTCATTCTTCCATTTCTATGTTCTTTGAGGAATGATGACAATTCCGAGCTCTTTCATAAAAACATTGTAGCAACAAACATAGTGACCCCAAATCCATAGATGCCTTATGTGCTTGGTGTGTTCTATTCTAGGGGGAAACTCCCTTACTTTTATCTTCATTTTCGTTGACATGAAGCAACCTAATTTCGAAACATATGACTTAGCATAGGGATTTCCAAGCTGGCTCTCATGTCTTGCTTTCTTTTTACTTTTTTCCTTTGCTACTTTAAAGTAATTGTTGACAAAATTGTGTGTAGCAATTCCTTTAAAATGGGGGGCATACATTACCATTAATTCATTCGCATTCTTGGTTCCTAGTGTAGCCTTTTTGTTTATATGATGCTTTCATCACTTTTTGGATGACATTGGGTGTGATGTCCTTCATAAGTGTGATCTATCATAGCATATTACATTCCTCTTGGTGGCCTGATGTAACACACTGCATCCCCTAAGTTGTGAATATTTTATTATTTGATTGGTCCTCTCTTGGAGACATTAGACATAATGCTCCCTAAGTGACTGACCTTCCAGAAACTTAACAAGACTCCTTTGAACATCTTTTTCAGTTTACATATTTGCATTTTTTCCACCTTGCATAACACAACTTGCATACCTATTCTTTATGTTCATGAGTTCTAAGCATACAAAGCTTTTCTTGTCTCATGAAGCACGAACTGACATTTTTCCTTGTGGCACCTTGTTAAAGTTATCAAGAGGTATAACTTTAATATGGTTGAGCAGGAAGCCCATCTAGCAGCATGACTTTCCCGTAGCCACCTTTGTGTTTGTGAGTGCATACCAACTTGCGTATGAATCTCCCCTTTTGGGATTTCTCACCCTATAGAAAACCTAAAGTTCTATGGCCCCAAAGTGAGTATACTTGGGCCTTCTCACGCAGCAAACTTCCATGTGTTATGTTGCCCCAAAGTGAGTATGCATTCTCTATTTCTCACAATCAACCTAGATCTAATCCACAACTAGTTGGATAGACGACTGAAGCTTCATCTGATTCTCTCTTTCACTTGTGTGTTCCTTTGTCCTTATGTTTAGTTTGCCATGGGATCTACATCCTGGGGACTTGATCATCCCTCTTGATTGTTATTATTCCATCTTGCTAATGTAAGTGCATTTGAACCCTCCTCTCAATGTTCATGGCTACTTTAGTGTGAGTTTGAAGCAAGTTCATCCTCTCACTAAAATGGGGGCTAAATGTGTTGTAGAAAAATGGCCTTTTAGGTCTTGTTTAATGAAGTTTGGTCTATTTTTTCTTTGATTTAATGATGTAACATGGCTTCAACGAGAATATTTAGGTACTAAAATTCAAATAATGGTGTCTTGTGAAGGTGTTGTGAAGTGTTGTAAAATATTCCTACACTCTTCTAGACTCTATTGATTATAATTCACCTAAAAATCACCTTTTCATCACTAATCAAGTCCTATTTTGAAGTGTTGTAAAGTCCTGTAACAAGATTTCATGTTTTTCTAGGTATAACTTCACTATTTATCCCTTTCTTATGCTTTATTTGACCCCTTTATGCCCTTATAAGCTTTAATTAAGTGCATTTTTTAATATAAACCTAAAAAACTACACTAAACATCACATAATTTGTGACACCCATTTTTAGGTCCTAGGTGGGACCCATTTACCATGGGTGGCGAATGAGTCCCCCTTGGCTCCAAATTAAAAATCAAATTTTCTTCTTCGGGTTTTTATTCAAAATCACTTAATGTTAGCCTATAATGAGGTATCAACGAGTTACTAAGGCACAATAATGCATAAATAAGTGTTTTTCTCCTCATTTTACATCTACTACAATCTCACATCACATTCAAGCATTCAAGCAGGTTACAACATCAAATCAAGCATAAATCAAGCATTTTGGAGCATCCATTGACACAACTTCATATTTTCATCAAGGTTTTGGTAAGTTGATAGTATTTGCATGTTATTTGGTTATCATTCTCTATAATTTCATTATTTCATTAAGGGTTTGATTACCAAAGTGGGGTTTGACCAAGGAAAACCCCTATTTGCTAACCCTCAACCATTTTCCCCCTCTTGCATGTTTGTTTAAATACTTTTGTGTGCATATTTAACAAGTATTTAGGTGTTGAATATTGGTCAACAAGTCAACTAGGTGCTTCAAGTCAAATTAATCATATTTCAAACTTGAAGAAGGTATTTTGTCTATTTCTTGTAGAATTGATTTCAGCAACCCGAGAAGAAGACATTTCTAGATCTGGTGTTATAGAGTTTTCTCCTAATTTCTCAAAATATTGGGAGAGGACTAATTCACCAGCAATGGTGAATGAGTCCCACTTTAAGACTGGGTATCTATATTTTTTCAAAATTTGGATCTCGATAGTCAGAAACCTATTTCCAACAGTTTTTCACCAGAAGTAGGATTAATTCACCACCCTAGGTGAATGAGTCCCACTAATGATTTTCAATAATTTCAAACAACATTTAGACCATTCCAAATTCCTCAAATCTTGCCCAAGTGTACTATGATTCAACCCATTTCTTTTTGTTTTGCATTTTATTCATTCTTAGTTCATTGTTTGCATATAACAAATGTTGTGTTTTCCAACATAGCAAAAATATTAGTTTTGCATCCATAATCAGTCTTCTAGATCACTTAATTACATTTAGTTCATTTCATTTAGCTTAAATAACATCACATTTAACATAATTTGAATAAACCCTTTAGCATTTTTGGCCCTACCTCTCTCCTTTTAGGTGAAAAAACCTAGAAGAGCTAGAGAAGTGCATTGGTGCCAAAAATCGATGGTTCACATCTTTCATTTCACAACATTAGCACCACTAGGGGTGGCAGAATTGGAGATAAGCACCGATGTAGCATCAGAAGATAGTCTTCCTAATTTTTTGGGTTTGGAGGGTTGTTCAGTAGATTTGGATTTCCTTTCATCAAGAGCCTCCTTCAACTATTCTATATCATCCTTAGTATATGTTTGACCTTGGAATAACTTCAACCTTCTTTATTCTTTTAGATGCAGTATCCTCTAGATGTATTTTAGTAGATTTCTCCTCGTATGTACCATGCCTAGGTAGAGAGGGGTCCTTAGGACTGGCCGAAAGAATCTCAATATACCTCTCCACCATTTTTTCTTCAATCTCATATCCTAGAGGTTTAATCAATCAAATTCTAGGTGAAATATAGCCTCAATTATGCATTCATCTATAGACACAAGAAAGGTTATCTCCTTCTCATACTTCTTCACCAAACTCCTTGGAATTCATTCTTTTTCATGCATTTTATTCTGAAATACTACAAATAAAGTAGTTAGGGCATTGTTATGTGCCCTAAAATCTCCTAAACTATGCACATGGTAAAAAATATGATTAGCAACCAGCTTGGTGTTATCCCATATTATGCCTTTTCATCTAGGTAACTCCTTTAGGAAATAAAATAATAAACAAAAAACTAAAGTGTCAAATTTAAAAACATGCTTCTTTTCCTTTTTCATACTCGGATTCTCCATAAATTTCAACCTAAGAACTCACAAAGATCAAAATATTTTCCATTCTCCACCATTTCTTAAGTAGTGTGAATTGTCGTATTAGATATTGAATCTGCTTGGTTAGGAAAATAGATTTTATACCTAATCATGATGGTAACATACAGGATGGTAGGGTTTATAATAGACTTTGTAGTTAAAACTCTTTGATTGAACTTAGCACCAGTCAACCTTGTGACTTCATCATTTTTTACTACCTTTAGAACTGGAATGGTTCCAATATCACAAAGACTAATTACAACTCAAATTTCCTCCTTGTTGAAAACCCCTAATTCATTTTCCCAAAAAAATTTGTTATGAACCCTACTAAGGGGTAGTATAAAATTTTTTGCCTTACTCTCACTAGAAAAGTTTGAAAACCAATTCCAAACATTTAGCTTCATTTGAACTAGGTTTACATGTTCCACTTTAAGCAGTAAATCTTCTCCATTCAACTCATTGTCCCACAAATCCTTTAGCTCTCCATGATTGAATTCTTATAACTTCCCATGAAGTATGTTATTGGATCTTTGGTGGGTAGCACATTGCTTGAAATGTGTGAGAATGTACCCATAGGGTCATTTTAATACACCTTCCATGAACATATTCTAAATCTAGGTTGGGGTCTCTCAAAGGCTTCCACAACTATAGGAAAAGCAATATTCCCCAAATAATCTTGAAAAATCTTAACAAAAGGTTCCTTTAACTTTAAAATCTGCATAATTCAGATAACAGAGAATACCTCTTCTACTTGTCAAGAACAAGGGTTCAATGTACGATGCTTTGAATAGCCTTCAATCTCATTTCAGCTTGCACTGCTTCTTTCAAATTGTGCAAATGTTCTTTTATTTAACTTAGTATCTTTCTTTATTGCTTACAATTTTTTCCCTAATTCACATTTATTGCTTTTTAGCTTCAAATTTTCCAACCACTTTCTAAAACACACTGTAAACGGGGTGTCTAAAATCGAATAGAACTATGTGCACTACCCTAGTTTATTTAAAATATGGAATCATCATAAAAACAACTCCCTCATGAAGGAATTGTATCTGGAAGACTTATTAACCCGTATAATCCCAATTTTCCCAATAAGAGTAGTAAAAATCTAACATTAGGATTTACTAAATCCAATCAAATCAATAACATATAGCATGAAATTAATTAACTAAATTATAATTCGTTTTTCTCAAACAATATGGAAAATAAAAATAATAATTAACTTCAATTCCATATTCATGTATTATAAAGAAATTTTTATTTTTGTACTTAAAATATTTCATTATAAAAGATATATATTTATGCTTCACAAGCACTAAACAACAATGTATATTACACATTTAAATAAATATACAATTTAACCATTATATTTAAATATTTACTTAAATATATAAATATATATTTTTTAATTGTCAAAAATAAATCTATAATTGTTAAGATTTTACATAGATTACAAATTTATATGCATATATATATATATAAATACAATATATATTATATATATAACATATATTATAAATAATATATATTATACATATAAAATATATATATTATAAATATTATATAAAAAAATAAAAATAAAATAAAAGTTAATGAAACATTGAGGCAAAGGCAGGGGTCAGCTGCCTTACACAACCGAACCCCTTAATGGGGCACAGATGTGTAGGTAGTGTCGGCGTTGCCTATGAAGGCAGCATTGGGCACTGCTCTCACAGTTGGCTCTCCTATGGGGAATGACTATGGGGGTAGCCCCTTGTGCCTCCCCAATCTTTTTTTTTCTTAAAAAAAAATTCCTGTTCAATTTCACCCGTACGGCGATTTCCAAAAAATTACTTTTTTTATAAAATTTCCATGACTAAAATTCCTGTGATTTTTAAAAATTCGCATACGAATTTTACAATTTTATAGTAAATAAAATTCTTCAGAGCAGTTTCATAATTTATATATTTTTATATACATATATTTGTATATGTATATGTATATTTATCATTTGTATACATATACATATAAATATATATAATTTAATCAATAAAAAAATAATTATAATCAGGAAATTATTTTCACAGATGATTTTCTATAGAAAATAGAGAGATCTACCAATTTAACAATTTTATAAGAAATTAACAATTTCCATAATAGAGGGTTTCATTTTCATTCCAAATTCTCAAAATCTTTTCTACAGGAAATATTTAGAAAAGTTGATCACAGAGGTTTTTGTTTCCTCATATTAATCAATGAGTTTCATTTACAAGTCTACAGAGATTTTCTTTTGAAATTTTTTTATTGTTTAATAATAACCTTTTGTGAGGCTCTCTGATTTTACTGTAAAATTTTGTTTTGAAATTTTACACAGACATGTAACAAGTTTTCTACAAAATGTTTTCAACAAAATTTTACCAAGAAGTAATCAATAAATAATTTTTCTACAGAAGCTTCAATCAAATTTTCTTCTTCAGGCAATCTTTCTATTTTACAAATTTAACAAAACTTCTACTAAATTAAATCTTTATACAGACAATCTTTTCAAATCAACAATATAACTAAATAAATAGTAAAGAACTTATTTTTTTGTAGCTTGAAGAATTGAAAGTTGGAGCAAAGATTTGCCTACTAAGTGCAATTTCCAAATCCCTTTCCAAATCTCCACTTCTAGAAAAATGCAAGTTACTGATCTAGAAAAATAAACCTGAGAACCTCTTCCAGATTTTTTTTAACCAAAACCCCAAAAAAAAAATTTCCAACAATTCTCTCTCTTTCCCTTTTCATGAACAACCTTCTTGCCTTTTTCCTGCAATATATTCTCTCCGAGAAATTCCTCAACAAGAATTTTGCATTTAATTTTACACACACACATGGAAAATCAAAAATATATTCTAACAAACTCACATATATATATATATATATATTTAAAATTTTAAAGAATTTATTTTATTTTATTGAATTTAAGAATTCAAAGTTTAATTTCATTTTTCTTTATACATATTTAAAATTCCAATTCACACAAAATCATTTAAACTATATTTAATCTATTCACTCAATAAAGGAAATTTAATAAAATAACTTTAATCACAATGATTAAATTACTTTACCAAATAAACTAATTTAATTAATTAAATTAAAATAAGAAGCTTTTTAACTACAATATTTAAAATTAATTAAATAAGCAATAAATTATAAAGAACATTAATCTAACATTAAATTCACCAAATAAACCTTGCATAACAAATAATAAGACAACATGGACGTGACAACCAAACATACCAGACCTAAACTGACGACATATTGTGACTAGGTTTGAGGCTAGACTAGGAAAAACCTCATTACTATCTCCCAATCAACATTACCATTCGGCCTGGACATGCTCGACTTGTGAAACCAGGTGGAGTTGATGTCATGTACCTACAATCCTACAATCAAACATATATCATACATGTATATAATCCATGATTCAAACACATCATGAAGAGAAAATCGCAAAAATCACAAGGCACTCGCAAGCGAGTGATGCAACTTCATTCTCCTCACTAATACAATGTCACACCGAACTGACAAAATAAATATCAATTAATTTATCATAAGCATATATAGCAATATCATCTCAAGAAACATCTATGCTAACATAAAGCATGTCAGAAATAATCACCACCAAACAGTGTATCATCACATCATAAAATAAATCCACCATTGCTCTACTGTCAACAATCAAATACATCAAAACAAAGTATCAAGATCTATCAAAGTAAAAACATATTGTCGAAAAACATAAGGAAAATGGAGGGGTACTATAGATGTGTCTTGGTTTGTTGTAGGTGTAGCAGACAACATATCTTTGATGAGACTAATTTGCATTCATCCTCGCTCTGTAGCCTTATGTCCAAAGATACTGTATGTGTAATAGTAGCCTTGAAAATATTGAATTCTTCTACTAGCATTAAACATGTTCATTGTCATCTAGCTTCTACATTTGGTAGCTCTATGTCTAAACTTGTTGCATGCAAAGCATTTCCAGTAAAGAATCCAATATTCTAACTCATTCTATTTTGGTTCATCCTACTTCTACATTATGTTTCTCTATGATAGAATTTATTGCATGAGAAACAAAATCCATTAAAAGATGGGTACCTTTAAGCATTAGGTTGTCAAATAGGAACCCTTCTAGTATTGCTCCTTTGGTTCTTGATTTGATGAGTATTTCCTTGAAGCTTCTTCTAATTCTCCACTTTGCTGGAAATAGGTTTTTTCTTTGAGCTTTTTCCTTCTTCAAGTCCTAGACCACCTTTATCCTTAGAATTTTTTTGAGAAGTAATCAAATCATCATGCCTTGTAGAGCTAGTTTTGAATCTTTCTTCATGAACTTTTGCTTCTTCTAGATCAACTCTTAGGGTTACCACCTCTTGTTCAAGATTTGTACATTCATCAATTTTATTCTAAATATATATATTTGCTGGCATTCCTCAATTTGTTTCTTTTCTTCTACTTTCACCTTCAGTCTAGGAATGTCCTCATTAGCCTTTTTCAACTAATCACTGACTTCTCTATGCCTTTCCTTGAACTTTTTGATCTGCTCTCTTAGCTTCCTGATGCATTCATTTTCTTCCTTTAGGTTTCCTTTTAGAGTTTCCTTCTCATATTTTCTTTTATCCAATTCTTCAAGAGCGGCATTGATTTCCTCAGATACAAAGTCTTCTTCCGAATGAACGAGATAGCTTTTGTTAGCCATGTATTCAATTTTTGGGACCTTCCTCCAGTTGTAAGACATTTTTAGAGGAACCAAGCTCTGATGCCAATTGTTGAATGTACATCGAATACTAAGAGGGGGGATGAATCAGTATTCTACTAACAAAATTATTTTTTAACCATCCAATTATTAATCGACATCTAGCAGCAATAGTGAACCAAAACGTAAAAGAGATCATAACACATTGACACCAAGATTTTTATTTGGAAAACTAAAAGTGGGAAAAACCACAATGAGGATTAGCTCACAATATATTATATCTGGTCATAAGATATTATAGGGCTCATTACTAGGACACATTGTCCTTGAAAGGCTCACAACCTAAATACAAAAGATGGCTTATAGCCAAGATACAAAAAGAGGTATGGCTCACTACCAAAACTGAACTAGGAAGTGCACCTACAAAGTGTAGAAATCAATTTTGATCAAGCTCTAGAAATACCTAAATGCTTCTCTAGCTGTAGATATACAATCATTATCAATCACTTCACAATATTTCATTTGTCACATCGCTCGCATACCATATTCTATATCTATGCCTTGTTCTATCCATCATACACACACATGTATACATAGTCATTTCTTCCTTCATCAATTAGGTCAGCCTAATTGAATTTGTACGCACAAAATTCAAAATGACTTGTCATCCTAATTCAAAATTCCTTTTAGCGCACAACACAAAATGTGTGATCAATACATTAGGTCGAGGGTATGTGTAGGACCTTGATGGGATAAAAAGTGGTGATATGATGGGTATGTGGTTGACGACTTTTTTTTACCCAAAATTGATGAAATGAAAAGGTTTTTAAAGGAGATTCTTTTCCAAATATAAATTATGCTTTACTTTGAATTTAATAAATTATTATTATTCATTTTCATTTGAATTATGAATAAAGTCCTAATTGATAGGTTGATTGAAAAACATCTATAACTTTCAAACATTATCACATTTTTTGAATCAAACATGTGTCACATTCTATGCTTCACGCATCAATATTAAAACAAAATGAATTTATGGTTTTGCACTGTTTAGGTGGTCGACATATGAGTCTTTATATTTTTTAAAATTTGTAATAAAAAATTCATAATTAATTATTTATTTGAAAAAATTACAAAAAATATGCATCACACTCTGAGACATGAGTCCTCTACTCATATATAAATATTATTAAAAATATTATCATTTATTATGGTTAGGTGGTCGACAGAACCTACTTTTTTTTCCTTGAAATTTAAGTACTACGTATTGAAATTCAAATTTTCACCAAATAGATTTATTTTTTAAATAAATCTAGTAGTTTAGAAACTACATGCAATTTTCTATAGAATACATTGTTACATATTTTTGAAATAATATAGATAACTTATTCAAAATTTTACATCAAGTTTCCTAACTTTGATTTTTCTGAATTTTTCACCACTTAAGGGCTTGTTTTTTCCATGATGATCCTGAACATACCCTCAGCTTGGACCTAATAAGGAACACACAAAGTATGAAAATAGTTCTCAACCTTGTCAGCCAAAAGAATACCAAAATTTTGTCACTTGGATTACACAACCAAATCAACACAGATAGATGAAAGCTTGTTTATACCTATGACTGACACTCCTGAGCAACATATCAAAAAATCATAGAATTTTCTTTTACTAGGAGGATTTCTGGACCAAAATACTGGATTACACATAGACACAGTTTATTTAGCCAGTTACCAACAAATGTTGGCATCAATGACAACAAACCTGGAAGTCACCTTCTTCATTCTTCTAATACAAAGGACATGAGCAATCAGATATTTTGGGATTAGAACTACTCACAAATATAGGTAAATAAATATAATCGTACATATAAATTAACTGTCATCAACCCCCTACTATATCAGACCATATGAAGAAGGGTACATGAAGAAAAAATAAAAATAAAAAATTGGGTCAACATGGAAGGGAAGCCTAAATCCACCCAACACTTTACATCATCCCCAATTGTTGAAAGTAAATACACAATAGAGGAAGAATGATGTAACCAATAGAGAAAATTTTACAACACAAAAACACTCTTGTATCCAAGCACCTATGAGGGTGACACGATTTTTCCACGAACACATATCGCAAGCATGGGGGAAAAAACACACACACAATATAATCTACAAATAAAAAAGAGGTGCCCCCTAGTCCTCATCAACTAATAGGTCATCATTATCCCAATCTAGATCATTGTACTAGGAGAGCGGATGACCATGCAAGGGAAGAATATCAAGGGGGAAACCCTCTAACCCTCCCACAACAAGATCCAAGGAAGAAGGCCCCTCGAGGTCTTCTCCACTCAATTCTTGTGAGGTGAAATTCAATGAATTCACAAAAATTGTTGATAGGGTTGGGATGTCATCGATAGAATTAAACATGCACCTCACAAGAATTCCATCTTTTAACTCAACAGGAAAGGGAGGTAGTGACTGAGATTCACTTCTAGGCTCACTGAATGACTAAGGAGTAGTGACAAACTTTGGTGACACTAGGGATTCTTCTATCACTAGGACAACATAAGCTAATGCAAAACCACCCTCCAAAGAAGGAAAACCCTTCTTCTGACCCCCATTTCTAGCAAGGTCATCCTCCATCTTCTACTTCATTGGGGGATGTGAGATCCACACAGATGAAGGAGAAGGCACAAAGGAAGAGGAGAAAACCTCAGTGAACACCACCAAGGTATTCAGAATGTTTATGGGTTTTGAGAATGACAAGATGTCTGAGAGGGACATCTGAAGGGGAGGCTCAACCGAAGGAGAAATAAACACCAACACCCTCTTCATGTGGGGTCACTTACACTCACAATGGGAGTGGGAAGTAGAACTATAGCTAAACAAATTGAAGTAAAGAGGATAGGAGAGGAGGACATAATAGAAGGTGTCAAAGTAGGAACTACTGAATCTTCTTCCATCTTACGTAGGGTGGCCTGTTTAGTGGCCAAATCCTTTCTCCAATGCTTGCACTCATATGCAAGGTAGGTCTTGCAACTCTGGGAGCTAGAGGTTGAGGGCTAAGAAGGAAAGGAAGACTCATGTTTGACCATTGGAGTATCCATCATAGTCATTTTTGGTGGAGGGAGAGACTCTTGGACAAGAATAGGAGGGAGAGGTTCAGAGGATGATGTAATAATAGCGGGGGGAGTTGGCTCTAATGCCTTAGCATTGGGCCTCTTACCATTCACTACCTTAGAGAAAAGGGAAATGGGAGGCTGTGGAGGTCAATACATAGAGGACTGCCCACGGAAATACTTCCCCTTACCATAATGAATGGTTCGAGGCACCATGGGTGAGACGGGATGTTCAAATATCAGATGCTTGGTCTTTCACCAAATAGGAACCATCGGTTCTCCAGAAAATGCATAGGAGTACAAGATGATGGTGCCATAACAAGGTGAGAGGAAGTGATAGGAAAGACAATAGAAGAAGAAGAAGGGCCTTGGGTGTGCTTCTCTTCCATTTTTTGAGCTAAGGCCTCTTCACACCCTGCCTTGAAGTAAGCCCTAGGTGAAATGGCATAGGGAGGAGGGTACCTCACCTTAGGTCTTATGACCTACTCTTGTACTTCACATAAATTTGTTACAAGAGGTTCATCCTAGTAGGAAGTGGACCAACAAGTGTAGGCCAAAAGTGATCTAGTGAGTATCCCCCATGTGTAATCGATGGTTTATAACTAGTTTCATGGACTACATGCACTATACCCTCATGGGAAACTTTAGGAACTTATGAACTACTAAGGGAACTACATTCATAATGACCAACCTAGTGATACCTAGTTTCACTCTAAAGAGTTTAGACCCCGAAATGATTTCAAAAAGTGCATTTGTAGATCTAGGTCCAACTAGGATTAACAAGGTGATGCAACTGATGCGAAGGATGGAAAGCCCATAATGTGTACAAATAGTGCTCCTAGATTCATCATATCCATCCTTGTGTAGGAAATTAATTAGCATAATCTCCTCAATGTTGACATTCACCTGACATGTAGGGTCAACAAGATCACTCATTATGATGTTTCTATTGATAAGAATAGGGATGTATAAGGGAGATGGTTCTCTATTATAATTCATCAGCAAGTCCTACACGATGAAAGTTATGGCAGGGGATCCACTTGTAGGTTGCACAGATGGAATGGGTAGACGTAAAAAGGTGACCATTTCTTTGTACACTAAATAGGGCTTTCATAAAGTCCCTAAGGGTTTCACAAATAGATGGTGACCTAGTCGAGGTTTCATTCTATAATGCTTAGGAACCTTTCAGCTACACCACTAGGGAACATAGGTTGGGTTGCAAAGCTAGGTGCATCACAACAGTTATACCCACAACACTCCTAGGATAAGAGGAAAGGGTCTTTTAGCATTGTGAAACGGAAGGGTATGTGTAGGATCATGATGGGCCAAAAAGTGGTGATATGATGGGTATGTGTATGGTATGTGGATGACGACATTTTTTATCCAAAATTCATAAAATGAAAAGGTTTTTTAAAGGAGATTGTCAAATTTCCACCAATATAAATTATGCTTTACTTTGAATTTAATAAATAGCTATTATTCATTTTCTATTTGACTTATGACTAAAGTCCAGATTGATAAGTTGATTCAAAAACATCTATAGCTTTCAAACGGTATCACATTTTTTCAATCTGAAACATGTGTCACATTCTATGCTTTGTATACTATAGGATTAAAAAAAATATCATGAAGCTTTGGCCAAGTTAAGGTGGTCATACATACGAGTTTTTATATTTTTTAAAAAGTTGTAATAAAAAATTCATAATTAATTATTTACTTGGGAAAAATTATAAAAAAATATGAATCACATGAAACATGAGTCATTCTACTTATATCTAAAATATTATAAAAATATTATCATTTTATTGCAGTTAGGGTGGTCAGACAAACACCTACTTCTTATTTTTTTGTTGAAATTTAAGTACCACTGCATTGAAATTTCAAATTTTCACCAAATAGATTTTATTTCTTTTAAATAAACTTGGTAGTTTAGAAAGTACATTCAATTTGTTGTAGATTCTATTCTTACATATTTTTGAAATAATATAGATAACTTATTCAAATTTTAATGTCAAGTTTTCTAACTCCTTTTTTTTAAAAAAAATTGCCACTTAAGGGCCTAATTTTTCCACGGTGATCCTACACATACCCAGAACCAAAATGGTTCATGCTGGATTCACGAAAAATGTAGGGGGGGACCAACCACACGAAGGCTCCAGGTCACAAATAGTTAAGAGCACGAAAGGCTGCCCTAATCTACCTCAACCGCACAAGTGTTTAATGTCAAGGATAGAGAATGAAAAGCACTCTCAGTGCTTCTATCACTCTACTGACCTGAGAATTTTTATCAGGCTAGATGAGTAGGCTTCTAGAACTTTAATTGTACCGCAGATAAATCTCTGCAAAAAGAAAACAACACAAGTCAGGGATGATAATGCACCATGCTAGTGTCTCATAGATGCACTAGCATCCATACAAACAAAAAGTACAATAAAAGTACTAGGAATATAATGTCATCTTAGCAAATGAAGTTTAAAGTGATTCCTAAAGTGGAAAGTAATAGAATGATAGAAATAACAAGAGAAATGACTATGAGACAGCAAGAATGAGAAAAAAGAGAATACAACTCATGAAGATTCTATTTTTCCAGCAAGCTCCACATGAACGTGTACCTACTCACAACCAAGAGAGGAAAATTAGTTGTATAGGGTTTGTCATATCAAACCTCATTTTGGTGTTTCCACCTCCAGAATAGTTAGATAGAGATAGATATAAATATGACAAATAAATGTTGAATGGAATGAACCAAATATCATGTGAGAGGACACTATGCTTACTAAAATCCAACATCAAATTAATATGAAAGTGTTACTAATGTACCGACCAAAGACACTAAGGCCAATGGAAGAGGAATGTGTAATTCCCCGCCACGCAACCCTAGAGGAAGTTGCAATTCACTACTTAAATGCACCATTTTTTTTTTAAAGTACAAATAACATGTAAGATGAATACTCATTGCCAACAACCTCTAAGGCCACGAGACAAAGATTACTTTAAAACCCGAACAACAACAAACATTAATATAAACTGAAACATTAATCACTTAAGGAAATGAGACAACATATAATCCATACAAGATAACTTACAACGAAGGATAAGAAATACCAAAAGATTTCAATTAACAAGATTTAAACAATAAGATTACAACACTCATTCCCCGAATGAGGTAATTCCAACGATATGATTACATAATACAAATTCCACCTCGATAACATATGAGGGGTAACAAAATACAATAAGAACTGAAAGAATGAAGCGTGAGAAGAATCTGATTCCCACGAGCTCTCCAACTGGAAAACACGATCACACGAACATGAAGAAGAACCAACGGATTTAAGAAGCACGCCACCTGACCACGTGGAATCCAAAAAGGTTCCACTCCCTCCGTGCTAGGAGGAAAAATCGTGAGTTCTACCAAGACCATCTACCACTAGACACAGCCACAAAGCTGATACGTAACAAATAAGACCCTCACCACAAGATTTGAAACAATGTACATACAACTCTAGGTATGACTCACAAAACTATCATAGGTTACATTAAGCTCCGTATATAGAATAGATCAAGAGTGTCATATATATAACATATACAAATTGTTGGACTTAGGAAGAGTGTCATTGCATAGTTCGGCTGAGGATATCCTCGAATCTTCCTAGGCCCCGCCCCACTCCACGTGGAAGTTATCCCGTAGCTTCCCCACTGCATTTCCGTGACGCATGCTTACTCATGCGGAACCAAATATTTCGGAAGACAATTGATCTTGCCATTCCGGGAAGCCTCTGCCTCATCCCAAGTTCAAATAAGCCCTTGGGTCCAAGGAGCGAGGCATACTTAATCTTATTTAATGCTTGATGCATCCTAAACTTCTAAAATTTTATTTAGTTATCACTGACTAACTCAACTTACAAAGGGTTATCCCCTGGCACCACTTTGTGCCGCAAGTGCCCATTGCAAGCCACTCTTCTAAGACAACACGCATGGTAATAACCACAATAAGTAACAAGATAACATGACCTCTCCAATCCAAGGAGGTAACAATTCAAGAACTCACTCCAACACGAAAAAACCACAATTTAAGACCCTCTCCAACACTGGAAGCAACAAGGTCAAAACCCCCTCCAAACACTAGAGGTAAACAAGGTCACATAATCCATTCCATACACTGGAGGAAAAACAAAATACAAAATACCACTCCATCCAAAGGAGGCACAAATCCCCGTTCGTGGAAACTGCGTACAACATCATAGAACAACTCTACACCATTCCCAAGGTGATTCACAAATTGAACCTCTACACCAAACATCCCACACAAAAGAACTTCTCTAGAAGACTTACATAGACCCGAAACCCCATTTGCTCGACAAGGAAAAAAATGAAAGAAACATGATATAAAAGCATTCTAGACAATTCAATATCTAATGTTAGGGTTTCCTAAACCCAGTCAATCATAGTTTTCAATCTTGCATTTACTCAATCAAATCCATCAAATTCACTTCCCAACATTGAAATATTTACAACCTAATCATTTACTCTAAAATTTACAAGTAACTTCTCTAATCAAATCGTTCAAATAAATACAATCATTTGACTAAAATATGAACGACTAAAATATTCAATGATTTCTCTAGTATCACGAACATATACTATAATGAACCCATTCGTTTATCAAAGCACTTAGATTAAATAATAAGACAATCAATTACGTCACACAAGAATTAAATAAATAATTGACCTTATCTGCACAACTCAATAGGGTTCAAACCAATAGTATATTTCATTTTCCCAATTACATTTATTAATAAAATCATCCTTTGAAATGAAAGTATTTAATTATTTAAAATCTACCCTTCAAAATAAATCATTTGACTATCAAATTTCAACGTTCTAATAAATCACCTAAATATAAAATCCACTTTTGCTTCTATTACGTGACAAAATTCATCTTAAGATAATCTATATTTAACTCTATCTGTTTAATATCATTTGTCTCAATTATCCACAATAGTCAAGATCAGATTGTAAATAAGCCTAACATTTAATAAATAAAGTCATCTGATTAGAATAAATTATTCGTTAACTCTAAGTTTCACAATTATATTCCCTAATCAAACACTTTAATGAATTAGACCTTCGGATTAAAATACAACATTCGTAATCCCCAAGTTTCATGATTATACTCATAATCAAGATATTTTTAATAGATAAACATTTAAATTAATTTACTTAAACCATATTTCAACATGGGATAAATAAATTATCGAAATCAATATTCTAAATGAAATATTTGAGCATACATCAATTTTATTTCATCTAAACAAATGAGATAATTCATTTTAACACTCCTCTTTTAATTATTAAAATATCATTTAATCATATGCCTTTGAAATATTATTTTTATATTCTATAAATCCTATCTTATTATTAATCAACTGATTTAAATCCAAGTCTCAAATCATTTAATATACATACTCCTCCGTTAATTCCAAGTTCCACAATTATGTTCCATAATCATACATTTTTTTTAATTTCATATGTTCAATGCTTAAATCAATTCTTTTAAAATTTACGTCTTTGTATTAAAATATCAATTTACTTCAACTATAATAATCACATCATCATTTTAAAATTTCAATTTAACATCTAACATTATTTAATATGCCAAATAAATATTATTTTATTTGCATATAAATAAATTATTTAAATTTAAATTTAAACTCCCATTTTAAATTTCCATATAACATATTATCCCAACCGAAAATACGTTCTATATGTATAATTAATTATAAAACCATTTTTCTTGTAAAAGAAATATTATTTTAATAATATTATAATATACATATACATATAATATATATATATATTATATAATATATAATATTAACTATTATATAATATATATATATATATTATACTATATATATAATATAATAAAAAAAACCTAAAACAAAATTTAAAACTTAAAAAAAAAAACTAGCAAAACAAAGTAACCTAATCTAAGGTCGTCACATACCAAGAACAGAACACACCCTATGTGGCTGCTATTAATATTGTGGGCGTGTCTGGGTGGTCGCTTTTCCCAGCCCCCTCCCTGTTCGTGGGGAGCGCCGGTGACAGCCGCCGCCTCTGTGTGGATGGGGGTGTGGCCGGGCAGCCCCGCCAATAAATAAAATAAATTTTATTTTCAAGCCACAATTTCGCAAAATGAAAACTAAAACAAACCCTTCCGTAAAAAACCAGAACGAAAATCACAATCTATTTTGTAAAAGAAGTAATTCTTTTAAATGCCAAAACCTCTCATTCAAAGCTGGTAAATTTATATGCAAAATATAAATGAACCCAACACATTTCAAACAAATTTTATTGAGGAGAAAATTCAAGAAGAAGAATTTTTCAAGCATAAAATATGGCGAATTTTTCTGGGTTTTCTCCATTTTGTCAAATAAGTTAAATCTTTCCATTTAAATCCCTCTAAGTTTTGTGTTGATGGTTTTAAACGAATTTTTCATGGTTTTAAATGGGATTTCCAAACAGCATATCAAAGATTTCTTAATAGCATGAAGAGGGTTTAATCTAGTTTTTTTTTTTTCAAAATGAACAAAGCAAGACAAGGAACCCGATTTTTCTCCAAGATTTGCAGATTCGAATGGAGCTTTCAAGAACCTCTTCAAATCCAGCTCAAGCAACTTTCAGTCTCCTTCCCAAATCCAAAACCAAGCCAAAAAAAACATTTTTTTTCAAATTGCAAGATTAAAAATTAATAAGGGCACCTTTCCTCCAAAATAGGGTTTTTTCATTTTGGTCAAAGAAACCCTAAAATTCCCACTCACAAAATATAATTTAAAGATGGAATATTTCAGCTTAATCTAAACCACTCAAATTTTTTAATTTAAACCCACTTACACTTTTTATTTTATTTTTATTTATAAACTTCACTTCAAATTTTTCATTCAAAATTCTACTTCTAATTTTAATTTTATAAAACCAATTTTTGGAATTTTTAATTCACAATCCAATTTCGGATTTTTAATTCAACCTTATGCATTTTCTAAATTTCTCATAAAACAAAGGGCATTTCAAAATTACCAATAAATAATTTCCTCAACAATATTTTTCAAAAGTAAAATTAAAACATATTGCCATTTACATATTTATTTTAATTTAATCCTAACTATTCAGACAGACTTTAATTAAACCTAAATATTCAATATAACTCCATTTCAATTATTATCTTTAGGTATACAATAACGCTAAAATCACTATTTCATTTTAATATCATTATTAATCTAATTAATTAATAACCTAAACGAAGTTTATTAATTAATCAACCAATAACCCAATAATTATTTTATTAATTTCACCAAATAAAACAATAATAGTAACCATACTTCAACATTGCAACTAAAACACGAATCATCAACAATTAAACTACGCAAGTCATTTAGTAAATCAACTTGAATTAAATAAACACTCATAAACTGCCAAGTTAAACAATCACCCCGACGTATAAACTCGACAACACGCTATGACTAGGGTGATGACTTGGCTCTAAGATCCATAATATTCCCAATCAATTTCCGTTGGTAAATGGGCATGCTCACACCTGTGAAACCAGGTGGAGTCGATGTCATGTACCTGCAAACCTACAACAAAGAACATGTCGAACGTGCAACATATATATGTATGTTATGATAAAACACGCCGTGAAGAGGGAATCTCATAATTGCAGGGCACTTGCAAGCGAGTGATACAATCCGCCCCTTTTGCCAATACAGTATCATTAACTGACGCATCTAACATTGGAGATATGCTCAATAGCATAAACATCATTTAATCAGATATCTTCTAAGTTATTCTAAATCATGCCATAAGGATAACATCGGAATAAAAGAACATCACATCAACATATAACTTCCACATCATTTAATCAATCACGATCACAAGTAATCAAGTTCCAAATTCAAAGCATGTTCAGACACAATTTTCACCTTATAATATAACATGCACATCACTAAATAGTTCATGATTAAATAATCACTAAGTTCACAGTCACATCATAAGAATAATCAAACATTACACCAAAAATACGGCCGATCCAAATATCCAAAATGGAGGGGTGTTACATCCTCCCCCCCAAGGGTTAGGCTTACTCCTAGAAGCTTGCAAACAAGAACAGGTAAAGAACTCCCTCAAAGCCAACTAACACACTATCAACCTATACATTCAACATGGTGAAGCATCCCACCATCAAATCTCTAAATCACACAATCATGGTTTAACATACATAGTGCCTTAAGCACCGATACACATCATCAAGAATCATCATAAAGCCACACCTAATATAATATCATTTCAATGTTTACTCAAGGCAAGGTGTGCAAAATTATCATTTCAACGTCCATCTAACTTTTGCATTTTAAATCCAGGTACAATAGCTTAACATCTATATGATCTGTTAAGTCTTAACAATAAGGTTGGGGACTATAGGTCTCACTAACAACATATGCACCTATAATGCAATTATCTTTAACATGCAATTGTTTCACTAATTCCTTCTCTCTAAACGTTTATTTGCTGCAAAATGATTTTCTATTCAAATTATACCTTTTTCCATAATTACGAATGCAACTTGGGGACTTAGGTCCTTTACCCAAGGTTCGATTCTACTAAAACAAACCTTCATGATTACATAAACATTTCTCATAAGATGCAACATACCTCACACATTTAAGGACAAACACCTTCGTTATTCCAATAGAAAGAGAGAGAGAGAAGACAAGATATTTACAGTTCGAACATAGACACAAATGTAATCATGGTTTCATCATCACACACGCACTTTCACACAATGTATCAACCACATGAGAGCATGCACAAATCTCTATAATTAATAACATATTCATTCATTTCCTATTATCATATTTCATAATTCTCCATTTAATATAACATGCAAAAGCACTCCAACACCACATAAGGGTCAATCAAGCAATCACTTGCACAAAAGGTAAAGCACAAGCAAATATGCATCTGATACTTGCATGGAGAAGAAAACAACAAAAATCCAAAATAAAATACACACCCAAGGAACTCCTTGATACCCTCAAGGTCAAACAGAGCTTCCAAAAATATGAGCATCATTCCTCCACAACACAAGACAAGGTTGGAAAATTCCACCCTCAGAAATGCCATACTAAGGCACTCAAGGCAAGAGGTCCTATGACTATCTCACCCCGACAAGTACTTGGGACACACCCAATCAACACATTACAACCACACTCAAGAACCACTCAAGGGTCATCTCCTTTACACAACAAAAGGCCATGCATCAAAAAGGAGGCCAATCATAACACACTTCTTGGTAGGTTCACAACCTAACCAACTTTCACAAAGCATTCATCAACAAGACATGCAAAGGGCAGAAATAATCAACAAAACTGATTGTCGTCCACCACACACAACACATGAAAATCACACACTACACAATCATCCATAATGCATTCTTCCAATAGAAAGGATATCAGTGCATTGCGCACTACATCGAGGATCCTATCCTTTCCATTGGTTTCGTGCACCATTGGACCTATACCACTTAACGACAACTTCTAGGCAAACAAGAGAAATCAACCCAAAAGAAAAACAACACGGAAGAGAAAAACAATTAGGTCAATATAATGGGCTCATAGTGCCCAAAGTATAAACCTACACAACTTACAACATAATGGGTCCAATATAATCCCAGAGTTCCCAGTGTTTAAACCTAGGCTTTGATACCATGTGTATCGCCCCGCCTCACAACCCTAGGGAAAGTTGCAATTTACTAAACAACCAAACTATTTTTTTTTTTTGAAATAAGAACAATAGCATGCAAGCTAGAACAATTCACATACAAGTTCACTTAACCATTGCCAACCAATCCCCTAAGGTTGCGAGACTGTGTTACTTAGACCAAACATGGAACAAGAATTAAAACTATACCAAATAATTACATAACAAATAAAGTTCACATACATTCTATTCATAATAGTTTACATCCAAGAATATGAATTACCACTTGATTCCAATAATATAGTTTACAACATAATTACAACACTCATTCCCCGAATGAGATAAATCCAACAAGTATGATTACATATTACAAACTCCACCTCGATAACAACTTAGGGGTAATAAAATACAATAAGAACTGAGAGAACAAGGCATGAGAAGAAACTGATTCCCACGAGCTCTCCAGCTGGAAATCACGAACACACGAACATGAAGATGAACCAACAGATTTAAGATGCATGCCACCCGACCACGTGGAATCCAAAAGGTTCCACTCCCTCTGTGCTAGGAGATAGTAACCAAGAATTCCTACCCAAGTCCATCTACCACTAGACACATGTCACATGAAGTTGATACAAAATAAATGCAAGACCTCATCACAAGATTGAACGGTCATACGTACAACTATAGGTACGAGTCACACAAAACTGTCATAGGTTACATTGCTTCCAGGCATAGAATAGATCAAGAGTCACATATAACATATACAAACTGCTGACTTAGGAAGAGTGTCATCGCATAGTTCGTTAAGGGATATCCTCTAGGAATCTTCCTAGGCCCCAGCCCCCACTCCACGGGTTATCCTGGTAGCCTCTACCGCATTCCCGGCACCCATGCTTACTCATGCGGAACCAAATACCTCTCGTGAAGATGAGATAGTTGATCTTGCCATTCCAGGCCATCCCGTCTCATCCCAAGTCTACAACAAGCCCTTGGGTCCATGAGCGAGGCATACTTAATCTTATTTAATGTTTGATGCATCCTAAACTTCTAAAAGTTTATTTAGTTATCATTGAATTAACCAACTTACAAAGGGTTATCCTCACACCACTTTGTGTGCCGACGCCCATTGCAAGCCACTCTCCTAAGACAACACGCACGGTAATAAACACAATAAGTAACAAGATAACATGACCTCTCCAATCCAAGGAGGTAACAATTCAAGAACTCACTCCAACACGAAAAAACCACAAGGTTAAGACCCTCTCCAACACTAGAAGCAACAAGGTGAAAACCCCCTCCAAACACTAGAGGTAAACAAGGTCACATAATCCACTCCATACACTGGAGGAAAAAAAAAATACAAAATACCACTCCATCCAAAGGAGGCACAAATCCCCATTCGTGGAAACTGGGTACAACATCATAGAACAACTCTACACCATTCCCAAGGCGATTCACAAATTGAACCTCTACACCAAACATCCCACACAAAAGAACTTCTCTGGAAGACTTACATACACCCGAAACCCCATTTGCCCGACAAGGAAAAAAATGAAAGAAACATGATATAAAAGCATTCCAGACAATTCAATATCTAATGTTAGGGTTTCCTAAACCCAGTCAATCACAGTTTTCAATCTTGCATTTACTCAATCAAATCCATCAAATTCACTTCCCAACATTGAAGTATTTACAACTTAATCATTTACTCTAAAATTTACAAGTAACTTCTCTAATCAAAGCGTTCAAATAAATACAATCATTCGACTAAAATATGAACGACTAAAATATTCAATCATTTCTCTAGTATCACGAACATATACTATAATGAACCCATTCGTTTATCAAAGCACTTAGATTAAATAATAAGACAATCAATTACGTCACACAAGAATTAAATAAATAATTGACCTTATCCGCACAACTCAATAGGGTTCAAACCAATAGTATATTTCGTTTTCCCAATTACATTTATTAATAAAATCATCCTTTGAAATGAAAGTATTTAATTATTTAAAATCTACCCTTCAAAATAAATCATTTGACTATCAAATTTCAACGTTCTAATAAATCACCTGAATATAAAATCCACTTTTGCTTCTATTACGTGACAAAATTCATCTTAAGATAATCTATATTTAACTCTATCTGTTTAATATCATTTGTCTCAATTATCCACAATAGTCAAGATCAAATTGTAAATAAGCCTAACATTTAATAAATAAAGTCATCTGATTAGAATAAATTATTCGTTAACTCTAAGTTTCACGATTATATTCCCTAATCAAACACTTTAATGAATTAGACCTTCGGATTAAAATACAACATTCGTAATCCCCAAGTTTCACGATTATACTCATAATCAAGATATTTTTAATAGATAAACATTTAAATTAATTTACTTAAACCATATTTCAACATGGGATAAATAAATTATCAAAATCAATATTCTAAATGAAACGTTTGAGCATACATCAATTTCATTTCATCTAAACAAATGAGATAATTCATTTTAACGCTCCTCTTTTAACTACTAAAATATCGTTTAATCATATGCCTTTGAAATATTATTTTTATATTCTATAAATCCTATCTTATTATTAATCAACTGATTTAAATCCAAGTCTCAAATCATTTAATATATATACTCCTTCGTTAATTCCAAGTTCCGCAATTATGTTCCATAATCATACATTTTTTTTAATTTCATATGTTCAATGCTTAAATCAATTCTTTTAAAATTTACGTCTTTGTATTAAAATATCAATTTACTTCAACTATAATAATCACATCATCATTTTAAAATTTCAATTTAACATCTAACATTATTTAATATGCCAAATAAATATTATTTTATTTGCATATAAATAAATTATTTAAATTTAAATTTAAACTCCCATTATAAATTTCCATATAACATATTATCCCAACCGAAAATACATTCTATATGTATAATTAATTATAAAACCATTTTTCTTTTTTAAAGAAATATTATTTTAATGATATTATAATATACATATACATATATAATATATAATATATATATATTATACCATATATATAATATAATAAAAAAAACCTAAAACAAAATTTAAAACTTTTAAAAGAAACTAAAATAAAATAAAAGTAACCTAATCTAAGGCTGCTGCTACGCAGCCGCAATAGGGACGCACCCTGTGTGTGGCTGCCACACACAGGGGCGCGGCCCTGTTGGGTGGCTGCTTGCAGCCCCCCTCCCCATCCGTGGGGAGCCTGCATAGCCAGCGCCCCCAGGGATGGGGGGGTGTGGCTGTGGGCAGCCCCCACAATAAATAAAAATAAATTTTATTTTCTGCTTTCACAATTTCACCCAGAAAAATGAAAAAAATTAAAAAAAACAAAACCCCCTTCTAGTAAAAAAAAAATCAGAATGAATTTCACAATTTATTTGCAAAAGAAGTGATTCTTTTAAATGCCAAAACCTTTCATTCCAAACTGGTAAATTTATATGCAAAGATATAAATGAGTCCAACACATTTCAAACAAATTTTATTGAGAAGAAATTCAAGAAGAAGAATTTTTTTTAAACATAAAATATGGCGAATTTTTCTGGGTTTTCTCCATTTTGCCAAATAAGTTAAATCTTTCCATATAAATCCCTCTAAGTTTTGTGTTGATGGTTTTAAACGATTTTTTTTTTTTTTTCATGGTTTTAATTGGATTTCCAACAGCATATCAAATATTTTTTTTATAGCATGAAGAGGGTTTAAAGCAAGAAAAGGAACCTGATTTTTCTCCAAGATTTGTAAATTCGAATGGAGCTTTACCTCTTCAAATCCAGCTCAAGCAACTTTCAGCCTCCTTCCCAAATCCAAAACCAAGCCAGAAAAAACCTCCTCCCCTTTTTCAAATTGCAAGATTAAAAATTAATAAGGGCTCCTTTTCTCCAAAAAAATAGGTTTTTCTCATTTTGGTCAAAGAAACCCTAAAATTCCCATTTACAAAATATAATTTTAAAAGCATGGGAATATTTCAAGTTTTTAATTCAAAATCCAATTTCAAATTTTTAATTCTAAAACCCATTTCATAAATTTTTTATTTTTTATTTTATAAATCTCACTTCAAATTTTTAATTCAAAATTCCCACTTCTAATTTTAATTTTATAAAACCAATTTTTGAATTTTTAATTCAAAACTCAATTTTCAAATTTTTAATTCTAACTTTATGCATTTTCCAAATTTCTCATAAAACAAAGGGCATTTCAAATTGCAAAGAATTTATTTTCTCTATGATTTTCAAAAGTAAAATTAAAACACACCATCCTTTATTTATTTATTTTAATTTAATCGTAACTATTCAAACATGATTTTAATTAAATCCTAAATATTCAATATAACTTCCATTTTCAATTTTATTTGAATTTAGGTATACAATAACACCAAAATCACTATTTCATTTAATACATCACTATTAATCTAATTAATTAATAACCTAAATCTAGTT
Source organism: Sequoia sempervirens (assembly GCA_007258455.2). Classification (NCBI taxonomy): domain Eukaryota; kingdom Viridiplantae; phylum Streptophyta; class Pinopsida; order Cupressales; family Cupressaceae; genus Sequoia; species Sequoia sempervirens. The sequence continues at coordinate 28,836 of VDFB02008146.1, forward strand.
TATTAATTAATCAAATCAATCAATAACCCAATAATTATTTTATTAATTTCATCAAATAAAACAATAATATAAATCACATTTCAACATTGCAACTAAACACATTTAATCATCAATTAAACTACACAAGTCATTTAATAAACTTTAAACTTGAAATTAAATAAACACTCAAGGGGAAACTGGCCAAGTTAAAACAACTGACCCCGACGACAACTCGACAACACGCTATGACTAGGGTGATGACTTGGCTCGGAAGACCTAGCTACTATCTCCCAATCAATTACCGTTGGTAAATGGACATGCTCAGACCTGTGAAGCCAGGTGGAGTCGATGTCATGTACCTGCCAACCTGCAGCAAAGAACATGTCGAACATGCAAAATATATATGTATATTATGATCAAACACACCGTGAAGAGGGAATCTCAGAATTGTAGGGCGCTCGCAAGCGAGTGATACAATCCGTCCCTTTCACCAATACCGTATCACTAACTGACGCATCTAACATCAAAGATATGATCAATAGTGTACAACATCATTTAATCAGATATATTCTAAGTTATTCTAAATCACGCCATAAGGATAACATCGGAATAAAAGAACATCACATCAACATATAACTTCCACATCATTTAATCAATCACGATCACAAGTAATCAAGTTCCAAAGTCAAAACATGTTCAGACACAATCGTCACCTTATAATATAACATGCGCATCACTAAATAGTTCATGATTAAATAACCACTAAGTTCACCGTCACATCATAAGCATAATCAAACATTACCAAGAAAACACTGCGATCCAAATGTCCAAAACGGAGGGGTGTTACACGCAAGTCCAAAGCTATGGAAAAGTCGACATAGCCACAACAATGCCAAAAGCAATCTTGCAAGACACGAAGCTGCAACTTTTGTGGTAGATGCATAGGATGTTGCAATTGTTGGAGTTGTGAAGCTAATAGTGCACCAAGTAGCAAGAGTATAGAGAAAAAATGTGAAGCTAGATGATTGAATTAGTTTGTATAAGATCAATAATTGGTAAGAATATATGCAAGAATGTCAAGAATGTGAAGAAGATGGATTGATTGTGAAACATATCTATTTGAAGATGAAATGGGAGGAAAAGAGTTGTTCAAAGGTTGGTAGGAAGGCACAAGGGTGTTACTTTTTATCACCAATGGAGAACGTAACACATCTATAGATTCTAGAGGAAAGAATCCTACTAGGATGACAATGTGACACACAAAAACATGAGCACCGTGTGCATGTCCCTAATAGAAATTCTCCCACTGACACTAAAAAAAAAGTGCCAAGTGGATGAGATATGAAATAAGGATGTGGAATTACATAGTCAGATTTGATTTTTCTAAGGTGGAGGATGGGAAAGGGGAATTTGCAAGAGGGGTGAAAATTCGCTCTTATACAACCTTATATATAGTTCTCAACCAATATTCCTTTGTAAATAAATAAGAACATGTGGTAGGGTTTCCTCAACTTGCTCTCTATGAATTCAAATATGAGTATAATGATAATAAGTAGATAAACAAACATTCATTATTGATATTGAATGAGGTGCCACTCTTTGATATGATTATTAGAGAAACATAAATTATATAAAAATATATGCATTTCCAATAGATTAATAAATTATTAAAAAAATTGACCTTATAATATAGAGAACCAAAAGATAATTCTATATTAAAAGGCTAAAAAATATTTATAAGAGGGTGAGGCCTTTGTTTATACAATGGGAATCCTTGTGCTATGGAAATTTTATGATCTTCAAGGAATTAATAATGAAGAGAGAGAATAATATAGGATAGGTGCTAGGAAGGTTGTAAAACTACCATTATCTTAATTGATGCTAAACCAAGTGACAAAAATAAACATGCACAGGTAGTTGAGAATTCTATCCATAGAAAAATAGAACCAAATTTATTTTCCTTTCATGCATATTCTACTTATTTATTTTAAGATTGAAAGGCCTATGTTCCCTTGTAGAGAAAATTTTTAACTATTATGAATAATGAGAGGTAGTTTATGATCAATTGTCATTGAGATGACTGTGCATGTGATAAACATGAGATAACGAGAGACGCGTCTTTTTCATCAATTTGATCAAGTTATGAATAATATTTGGGTATATGGGACTGGTGATAGAGAGGAAATATGGTGTATGCATGAATATTTTCAACCGGGAGGTTTTTGGCTTTGTTATTAATGAGGGGGGTGGAGAAGATCCAAACCATTGGATGCCCCTTGAAAATGATGATTGATGCAATCAGAAGGTTGCTAGCATAGAGGGAGCTATATTAACCAAAAGTTACACATTATAGGGTGTACATAATATCACTTGAAGGATTGATGAAAAAAGTACCAATGACTAGTGCATCCTAGAGGATGCCAAAATGAAAATGGTGGTGAGAATTAAAATATGAGAAGAGAGGTTGGGGACTACTATGAAAGTGGTGTTATAATGGAAATACTTTAGATATAATTGGATGAGAAACCAATGGCCCATGGGAGTTTTTCTTATTGAATCACCTTAAGGATGAAAATAATTACTAAACCAATCATGATAGGGGAGCAAGGCCCACATGAGTAGGAGGTTTCTAGGCTAAGTAAACTTTTGAATCTAATGAATGAGACATTAAGTAATTCCTTAGAGAGGTTAAAGTCTTGATTGATTCATATAATGAGAGGTCCATGAGTGGCATAAATGAATCAAGAACTAAAATGAGGACCAAAATATAGCACAACACATAAAACTTATTTTTTGAGCTACATAGACTAATTAAGGTGATCTAAAATTTGAAGTGTGTACATCTTAGGAACTCAGTGATCTAGATTCCAAAGAAAATGACTAAAATATAAACCTAATGAATCCAACTATCTTAGCATATATTAATCAAATGGTACACGTTCCAAAAAAATACATTTTTTGTGACTTATAGGGGCATCTTGCTTGAAAGGTGGAGATATTAAAATATTATCTATTATGGTTGGACCCAAATATATTTAGGACAATATCATACAACTATTTCTTCTCTAGGAGAAGCCAATTATTCTTCTTAGGTGGATATTATATTTAATCCAGTGACATATGCATTTCTCTTGTACCCTATTCTAATAGAGGAACAATCTTATGTCAACCCAAAAATATAATTTTTGGTTAAAGTACAAATAGTACTTGCAAAAGAGTGTGCATGTACAAAAGTAGAAAAATTTCTATGTTAAAATTTCCTTATAATCAATCATGTGGTTGGGTAGCCCTACCTAGATAGAAGATATTTGTGGTGAATATAGTTGGAGATAGTGATGATTGGAAATAACTTGAATAAATAGTTTTTCCAACTCTTGGATCAATATTTTTTTATTTTGAATGAAATAGCTAGTGAAAGAAAACAATGTCATCCCAATAATTAGTACTACTTGTCATATTCAAAGGTTTTTGTATCCCATCCTCAAAAAAGGGAAGGATCTAGTGGGAGAGTAGAGTTGGAGAATCATGAAGAATGATATCAATTTATGACTACCCAAAATTTCATTTATAGAAAATTAGATTCTAGTTCTTCTTGATCTATCACCACAAATTTGATAGAATCCTAAGCATCCCCATAATTTAAATAAGATATACTAGGGATGCATTATATTTTCAAAAAATTATACATAGTCATAGAAGTTTGTTTCTAATAATGGGTGAACATATTTTTAAAAAAAGACAATAACATGCATTCAAATAGTTTGGAAAGAGACATCAAGAGGATAATATATTCTTTCAAATTATAAAATTTGCACAACTATATACCAAACACACTATAGAGAGGGTCAGTTGTGCTACATCATGATCTTGTGAATACTTGTTTGTCTAATGGGTATATTATTTAGTATTTATGTATGTCATTGACACAAATTTGAAAAATGAAGTAATTAGAAGGCTATGTCAAAGTTTCAAATTCCAAAATAAACCAAAAAAAACTAGTGCATAAGACAAAGAAATTTAACACTAAGCACCTTTTAGATCATTTGATCAAAAAATTTCACTAAGTATTATCACCCATTTTTAATAATTTTAGATGTACTCATCTCTAAACGTTACACCATTCATTTTTTTCATCCAACTTACCATCAACTAACCCATGACAAACCATTTTTTATTTTGTTGATGTATTCATTATCAACTATTTCACCATAGGTACTTTGTAAGCATATGTGGCATGGAGGGCCCAAAGATTTATAAAATTCAATTTTATTAAATAATTTTGTAAAGCTTAATGTTTTCATAACTAATTTTATTTTAAAATAATTTAAAAGGGGTAAAGAGGGCTAGTAAGAGAGAAGTGGACCTAAGATTCTTAAATAGAGGAGGTATTTATTTAAATTAAAAATCTTGTATGAACTCACAAGAATAATGAAGTAAAAGCTTCATTTAAGGAAATTGTAAAAGAAAGCATTAAAATTGAGGAGCTACACAAAATATGAAGTTCATACAAATGAAAGAGAATGAAGTAAAAAGAACAACAAATAAGGATATGTAGATTCCATGTAGCAAATTTTGGAAATATCTTTGACATATCAAAGAGAGTTTCCAAATTCTTATCTTCTTCTATTATATCTTTTTCTACTATAAATATGTAATGTTGATTTGAATAAAGGAGAGATCATCATTTTCTAGAAAAATGCTACTAGATTGTATGCTTGATCCTTTAAAGCAAAACATTTAGTAACCATCAATAGCATAAAGAAAAATACAATAAATATGCACCTAACCTTTCATATTTTATTAATTTATTTTTCATAAATGTCATGAAATGACTCTTTTACTATATTGTCCTTTGTTTTCATTAGTAGATTTACTTTTTCCCTTTTATTTTGTATTTTAGCCTTGGTTTGTGAACCTAAAACTATTTGATCTCCTCTAAGTTAAAGACTATGTGGATCCCACCTTTCATTTTTAAATTTACTTTTATCTTGTTTTATGATTATGAATGTTGTGCAAAGTAATGTTGAAAAAAGGTTGTCATTGATGTCAAAGAATATAATAATATATGATTAGAGGTGGCACTATCTTTTCAAGAGTTCAATGTGAACCAAATGGAGTTGTTCTATCATACCTTTCTATGTTGGTAATTGTATTGTCATATCATTTTGAGTTATAGAGATTCACATAAATATATGTTACTAGCTTAAATGGAGTGTATATGGTTTGGAAGTATGTTGTATATTAGGATTCAGTGTGTATGCTTGCAATATCATCCATTCATCTATTCACTATCATAGAAGTGATCTAGAAGGCTACACCAAAATGTCTTAGTTTAGTCTTGGTTTAGTGTTTCTCAACTCTCCTTTCTAGAGGCATTGTTGGATTTGAATTTTGAGAGGAGATAATGTCTACACATGTTCTATTATATTCCTCAGTTTTCAGAGGATATTTTTAGCATGCAAAAGGATTGAAAGGAAAAAAAGGTACTTTTTTTTGTCTATCAACTAGTTGGTGTTCAAGAATATGTAATAATGACTAGTAGCATGTGGTATTTAAATATAGCATGTGGTGTTAAGATAAGACCTCATTAAGGTTCTTGTGGTAGTGTATGACACCAAGTTCTTTCAGCGGCAATAATTTTTTTTGGACTGACCTATTTCATGTTTTAGGAAATTTGAATTTAGGTCCACCTTATGTCATCCTCATTATTTACGAACCCCTAGCTTGCATAGAATAATGTTAATGCAATTACATGTATATATTCCTTAGTTTCAAGGATCCACAATGTGAACTGTAATTGTGTGAAGTATAATTGAAGAGAATGTGGTGAATATACAAAGAGATGATTGTGAAAATTAGTGTTCAAGTGTGCACCATCACTAGAAGATAATGAGCAGTGTGGAAGAGTGTCTATAGCTAGTTCAAAAGTGTATGAGATGTATTCATCTACAATTGAAGGTCCACAATATTTTTCTATGTAATATGGTAGGACTGGTGTTCTACTTGTACTAATTTTTGTTGGGGATTGGTGTCTCTAGTAGGTTGGTTCCTAAAGATTCATTTGGAAATTGGTGTCTCTAGTAGGTTGGTGCCTACTTCATATTGTAAATTTCACTTGTATTTTCTTGATTTATGAGCTTGGATTTGGACTATAGATCCAAATAGCTACTCTCATAGTGGTTTTCCCATCTTGGGTTTCCATGTATATCTGGTGTTCTACTATGTCAATGTGTGTGATTGATTGATGCTTGATTAGTAATAGTGTAGATTTAAGTTTCATGATTGGATTTTCTTTATATAGATTTAATTAAAAAATTGAAATAAAAAATAAAAAATATTCATAAGCTGAAGTCTTATAAAAAATCATTAATATTAATTTCACTAATGAAAACTATTTTTCTGACATTCTAATCTTAAATAAATATTTCTAAACCAACCGGTTAATGGGTTTGATTTATTTTCCAAAGATTTGACTCCTCTTGGACCTTTTGAATCCCAAGATGAGAACTCAATTTTTGTAGAACGAATGGAGGAATAGTGCCTAGTCTTGAACATTGATAGTTGTAGTTTGTTGACTTTTGTCAAAGCTGAACTTTGTTAAAGGTATGTGCAGGTGGGCCAAAAAGTGGTGATATGATGGGTATATGTAGGGTATGTAGCTGACGGCTTTCTTTTTACCCAAAATTGATGAAACAAAAAGGGATTTTAAAGGAGATTCTAAGCTTTCGACGAATATAAATTATGCTTTACTTTTAAGGGTATGTGCAGGATCATCATGGAAAAAATAGGCCCTTAAGTGGCAAAAAAAATTAGAAAAATCAGAGTTAGGCAACTTCATGTAAAAATTTGAATTTAGTTATCTATATTATTTTAAAAATATGTAATAATAGAATTTGTAGCAAATTGAATGTAGTTTCTAAACTACTAGGTTTGCTTTAAATATATATATATATATATATATATATATGGTGAAAATTTGAAATTTCAACGTAGTAGTACTTTTTAGGAAAAAAGAGGAATGACCACTCTAACACAATAAAATGATAATATTTTTAAAATATTTTTAGATATAAGTAGAGGATTCATGTTCAATGTGATGCATATTTTTTGCAATTTTTTCCAAGTAAATACAACTTTTAAAAAATATAAAAAAAATGTATGTCTGACCACCTTAACTTGGTCAAAACTTCATGAAATACAATTTATTTATTTTTAATCCTATATTATATGAAGCATAGAATGTGATATTGTTTGAAAGCTATAGATGTTTTTCAATTACTCTATCAATCAGGACTTTAGTCATAATTTGAATAGAAAATGAATAATAATTACTTGTTAAATTCAAAGTAAAGTATAATTTATATTGGTGGAAAGCTAAAAATATCCTTTAAAAACCCTTTTTCGTTTCATCAATTTTAGGTACAAAATTCGGACAACCATGAAGGGTAAGACTCAAATATTTAATAACACCCAATGTATTAATAAATAAAAAAGTCGCTAGCCACATACCCATCATATTGCCCCTTTTTGGCCCATCATGATCCTGCACATACCCTTAATTTAATAAATAATTATTATTCATTTTCTATTTGAATTATGACTAAAGTTATGATTGATAAGTTGATTTAAAACATCTATAACTTTCAAATGGCATCACATTTTTTAAATCTGGAACATGCATCACATTCTATGCTTTGCATACTATAGGATTAAAAAAAAACTTGAATTTCATGAAGTTTTGACCAAGTTAAGGTGGTCAAACATACAATTTTTATATTTTTTAAAATTTGTAATAAAAAATCATAATTAATTATTTACTTGCAAAAAAATTACAAAAAAAAATGCATCACATCGACATGAGTCCTCTACTTATATCTAAAATCTTATAAAAAAATATTATCATTTTATTGTTGTTAGGGTGGTCAGACAAACATCTACTTCTTATTTTTTCCCTGAAATTTAAGTTCTACTTAATTGAAATTTCATATTTTTACTGAATAGATTTTTGTTTTAAATAAACTTAGTAGTTTAGAAACTTCATTCAATTTGCTACAGATTCTATTCATACATATTTTTGAAATAATATAGATAACTTATTCAAATTTTTACATCAAGTTTCCTAACTTTGATTTTTTTGAATTTTTTGCCACTTAAGGGCATGTTTCTTCCATGATGATCTTGCACATACCCTTAAGCCACTTTCAGTTTTGTAGGTGGCCTTCTGTCCATTAACAAGAAATTTTTTTAGATCATTTTGAATCTATCATGTGATGGTTATTGTGGTGGGGTAAAATATAGGTTGGTGGCATTTTGGGCAGTTAAGTTTATGTAAAAAGATTTCTATGGGTCCCTTTTTTTGGGAAATTTTGTAATAATTTTGTACCTATTTGAGCTATAACTGGAGGTTTTCTTCTTGTTTCCTTCCTACCGATATGCTCTCTTGAACCAAGTTTTGTAATAATTATTTATATATATATATATATAATATTATAGTGGCTTGCCACTTTTCATTAGAGCAAATAATAATAGTAATCAAAACCTACACAATAAAATCAAATAATTTATCATTCCATACACATCATAAGGTGAATTTTTTAACATTTTCAATGAAAATAAAGTTACTTTTACATTTTTTAATACTTACTGATGTAAAAAAAATAATCCAAAAATGTATAGTTCAATTACTAGTAAAGACACTTGATGGTGAATATTCATATTGGGAAGGAAAATTTCTAGATATGCACATGATAAAAAAGTGGAACCTATGAAAATGGGGGAATGATGATATATTCGTGCACCCACTTTCAAAGATGTTCCACTAAAGGATAACCCTAGAGATATCAATGAAAAAGAGAGAGATCTTTCAATAGGGTTGTCCTAGGGATTGAATATGATCTAATGAGGGGTTCATCACCAACTTTAAACTTGGAAAAGATAATGAAATGTAATATGAAATGCAAAACCCTAATTGATTACAAACTAACTCTAAATGACTTAGAAAGATGAACAAAATGCAATAGAAAACTCTACAAATAGAAAGTGTGCACCTGGAAACTCGAGAAGGTAGAATGGAGGTCAAAATCACTAAAAAAATCTGTTGTCAATGGTAACTTGGAGTCATTCATCAAGCTAGGTGAATCAGTCTAGTTTCTGGGAAAATGTGCACGAACAGGTTTCTGCCAAAAGGGTGTCCAGATCTGTAAAAATATCTATTAAGCCTGTACAATGGGACTCATTCACCACTTGTGGTTTGAATTAGTCCACTTCTACTTTTCTAGAAGTTCTAAACCTGATTATGTTCCTCTTGGTCTGCTTTACTCTTCCCAACTAGTTTTTGGATCTGAAGCTATAAATTGCCACCTGCAACTCTTCTCCAAGTTTGTCCAAGGTTTGATGGAAACCCTAGCAATTTTGGATCACTTGACAAATTTTCTCTAATCTTTCTCCTTCTAAAATATGCAACCTAAACCTAAAAATCACACACAAAGGAGAGGGAAAAATGTTGTTGGGGTTAGTGAATAGGGGTTTTCCTTGGCCAAACTCCTTGTTGGTAATTAAACCTTGAAATGAAAGAAAATATGAATGGAGAATTCTGAATGAACAAAAGACAATGTTGAAACTCACCAAACCCTAGCAATAAGGTGTTGCAAATGTGCTTGAAATGGTTGCAATGGATGTGGTTCTTCACTCTTGCTTGAATGGAGTTGATCTTTCTTGAAACACTTGCTTGAATCATAAACCCTACATCACAATTGTTAGCACAATAACAAACACGATGAATGTAATCTTTCACATGATGATTGGCACTTCAATGCTTCTCTAAAATGATTGATAATATAACCTTGAAGACTCTTGAATTCTCTTTTGAATGTTCAAATGCTCTTGTGAACTCTTTTGAATGTTAGGTGAGAATATGAGATAGAACCTTGTATTTATTCTTGATTATGCAAGAATTCTAGAAATTACAACACTAAAAGCTAACAATAGATCTAGGAGAATAAAATCCCATCAAAAATTTGAATGAAATTTGAATTCTGGTCACACGGGACTCATTCGCCCAAGGCGGCATATGAGTCCCATCAGGTATAATGTATGGGATCAAAATGAAAAGTGCTTAGAAATGTGTGAAAACTGGTTTGAGGCCAAAAGATCTAGGTGGGACCCATTCACCCAAGGTAGTGAATGAGTCCCAAATCCTTTCATCTAGGCCACACAAGCTAGAAACACCCATATTATGATTGTTTACTAATTGGTGTTGGGATTATCCTCAAAAAGATGCAATAAATGAGGCTTGTGGATGCAAAATGGGGCCAATTAAAGCATAATAAATCCCAATTATTAATGAAAATCCTAGAGAAGTGTGAAACTATGTTACAACACTCCAAATAAGGTAAGGTTAAAGTTGATTTTGATTAAAAATAGGTTTATTATGTTTAATTATTTGATAAAACCTTAGAAAAGTGCAAAAGTGTGTTACAACACTTCACAACACTTTAACAAGGTACCATTAAAAACTATTAGTTCACAAGTGCCCAAGATGTAATGTGAATGTGTCAACCACATTACAACACTAAATCAAGTCAACATTAAGCCAAAATCACAAGGAGGGACCAAACAAGCCAGAAAAAGTATAAGGGTTACTTTTTTGGTGACTCCATCTAGCCCCCACTTTAGTGAGAGGATGAAATTTCTTCAAACTCACACTAAAGTAGATAATCATGCATGAAAGGGGGTTCAGATGTGCCAATTCCAATAAGATGAGATAACGATTAAGAGGGATGATCAAGCCCCTAGGATCAAGATCTCATGGGAGACCAACATGGGCACAAAATAACACACATAACAATGATATAAAGAACAACAACAAAGCATAGGCATGAATTCTCAAAGATGAAAGAGAGAAAAAGGTGAAAGATAAAAGAGAATCAGATCAAGCTTCGACCATTTTTCCATCCCAATGTGGATCAAATCTAGGCTATTTGTCTGAAAAATGCATACTCACTTTAAGGTGATGGAACTTTAGGCTATCCACTAGGTGAGAAGTCCTAAAAGGTGAGAAACATACACTCATGGCTAGAATGCATTCACACACACATGTGGCTATGAGGAAATTCATGCCTTAGATCGAGCTTCCCACTCAAACCATACCAAAGTTATACCCCTTATAACTTTAATAAGGTGCCACACAAAAATGATTTTTGAGCTTCATGAGACAAGAAAAACTTTGTATGCTTGGGGCACATAAAAAAATAGGATGGCTCTATAGAAATGAAAGTTGTGTTATGCAAGGTGGTCACATAACAACATATGCAAAATGCAACATGCAAAGAATGTTCAAAGGAGGTTCACTTAGCTCATGTGAGGTCTTTAACTTAGGGAACATTGTGTCTAATGTCTCCAAAAGAGGACTAATCAAAGAATAGAAAATACACAACTTAAGGGATGTAGTGTGTCACATCAAGCAACTAAGAGGAATGTAATATGCTAAGAGAGATCACACTCTTGAAGGACATTACACCCAATGTTATCCAAAAGTGAAAAATGCATTGTATGAAGTAAGAAAAATGCACCAAGAACCATGAAAAATAAAAATGCAAAAGAATAATGTCAATGTATGCCCCCACTTTAAAGGAATTGCTAAACACCTTACTAAGAGAAATTTCTTTAAAGTAGAAAATTAAAAATGCAAACAGAGAAGAAATGAGAGCCAACTTAGAAAGCCCTATGCCAAGTGTCCAAGTAAAGTTGCATCATGAAAGGGAAAATGAAAAGAGAGGGGTTTCCCCCAAAATGAAAACACCAAACACATGAGGGATCCATGGATTTTGGGTCAGTACGTTCTTTGCTACAATGATTTTAGAGAGCTATAATCATCCCCCAAAATACACATAGAACTAGAAGAATGACACAAAGAGAGTAAAAACAAAGAAAAACATTTTATTTGAACATGGAAGAGACATGAATTTCTCAACACCTTGTGTCATCCCTAAAAGGAAAACACAAGAGAAAAGACAAAAAGAGAAAATGAAAAGGTAAAGAAAGCCTTTTGGGTCAACATGGAAGAGACATGAGTTTCTCAATGCCTTGCATCATCCCCAAAAGGAAAAAATAAGACAAAAGAGAAAAAGAGAAAAGAAAAAGTAAAAAGAAATCCTTTTGGGTCAACATGGAAGAGACATGAATGTCTCAATGCCTTGCATCATCTCGAAAAGGAAAAAAAGGGAAAATAAAATGAGCAAAAAGTAAAAAGTAAAAGATTGACGATGTAGAGAAGAATGAAGGTACAAATAGAGGAATGTCACAAAGAGAGAGAGAGAGAGAGAGAAAGAGAGAGAGAATAAAATAGAATGTCATGGGGGATCACATTACACACATACAATCACACACAATAGAAAATGAAAAAGAAATGATGCAAGAGGATAGTAAGGCATAGGTGAGTCAACCTATATGAGCAGGTCATCCGCCTCCCAATCATGTTTGTTGTATACCAAAGGTGGGAAACTAGCCAAAGGGACAAGATCAAGTGCCAAACTAGGAGAAGTACCAGGTTCAAAACTCTTTGTAGGATATTTGACATCTAATCTCATGGAAGAGGAAAATAATGTATTCTAGTCATTATGTACCTCTTCATCAATTTTAACAACCTCATCATCGTTTTCCAAGTTGATCACAATAGGAGGTTGAAGGACAATGTCCATAGAAGAGTTCAACTCTTGTTGTGATTGTTGTAATGAATTATTTTGTTTTGAGGCATGGGTAGAGTCATCAGGCATTGTTTCAGTCCAGTTTGGATCTTGATTTTCTTTGTTTAATTCATCATGTAACCTACTAGCAAGGGCATGACGTCTACACCATGCTCTCTAGCACCTTTGTTTCTTTTTTTTTTTTCAAGTTGTGTTTTTGTAGGATTGGATTGCTCAACCATGTGTTTATTTTCTTCCCTAAGGGGAGGAATGGAAGGGACCACATGAGGTTATTTGACCACTTTCTCTTTGACTTTGTATACTTAAATTTTACTCTAGGAGGTGTGGTGGGGTTTTTTTCATTGTCTCTTCATCGTTTGTAAGATGTAGGTGAAGGTTCTATATTAGGTTGGTCTTGGATGTTTGGGACTTCCTTAGGTTCAAGAATGGTTTCTTCAAGCATGTTAGGTTTAGAGATTGATGGGGACATGCTTTGGAGAGACAGTTGAACTATTTTGTTTGCTTTGAATTTTTTGTAGGATAGGAAAATGAAGTCTTCTTGCGGCTTTATAGGTTCCATGGGCTCGAGACAAAAGGAATCTAAGGAAAATTTTCCTTTGGATGACAAAGGGTTGAATCCACTTTGTTGAATAGTGAATATCTCATTGTCAAATGGAAACTTTAAGCATTTATGCACAACCAAAGGGACAAATTTCATGGAACAAAGCTAAGGGTGGCCTAGCTTCACACAAAATTGATTCGACTATGGGATGATGGAGAATGTGACATCTAATTTTTTTGGTCCTATTTGCAATGGTAAGGTGATCAATCCAATCATAGGGAAAGAAAAACCATTGTGTGTCTTGATCCATGCTTTTTTTTATCGTATTTATCTTGATAGAGCTCATGTAGGAGTAAAAATTCATCAGTGATCACATTCTCTTCATAGGAAAGATCTATTAGTATCCCATTAGTTGACTTGTCATAGATACAACCGGCTATGTAGAGAGGACCATTGGACCATGCATGTTTAATTATATCCTTAGAGGACAAAGCAATGTCAAGAGGACTCTTAGTTTGGCCCTTACATTGAATGACATCTATCACCCCTACCATTTCATCTATAGGATTGTTAGTAATAGTATCACGTTGAATAGAATCATTGTTATCATCATCTATGTCGATATTCATCACATCGTTCTTTGTAGTTTCAATGGATTTGACGAATGAAATATTATGTTTTGGCATGGGGTTGGTGAAAATTTGCAAGTTTTGGTTAGGAGGGGCAATGAAATTATTTCCTTGATCGCTGACACCTCCATCATACAGATGAAAAGAATCAATGAGGTCTTGTACAATATGTTTAAGACTCTTGCAATGTTTTGTGTCTTGTCCATTTTTTCGGTGATAATGGTAATAAACATTTCATTTAAAGCTCGAGGGTAAAGGCTTATTAGAATCAGGTGTTTTGATGGGAGGCAAGGTAATCATTTTCTTATATAATAGTTGGGACATTGTGTTATGAAGGGCATTGAGTAAGGGAGTTAATTTTCTTTTCGAGTTTCCATAGCTAAAGGGTACCGTGGCTTTGACAATAGCTACTTGGGTATTGGTATTGTAAGTTGTTTGTTGAAGGGGATTAAATTGAAGGAACCCTTTGTTCTATTTTCTAAAAGTTTGGGATTATTTTGGTTTGCAGGCTCAGCTTTCTCAATTTGGCTAGAAGTGGACTTTGTATCTCGACTACTAATTGAGTTTTGATAATCATGGAGGGAAATACACAAGTGTACGAAGGATGGAAATTACATCATGGTGAGATTTTCTTCAATCTTCCTTTGCAAATTTTCTATGAACATCTTTTGGAGATGAGGGTTGGGGACCTTGACATCAATTTGGGAATAAATCAATTGATAGCATGAGATAAAGTTAGTTATATTTTCTTCTTCTTTTTACTTGCATCTCATCAAATCAACCAAGGTCATCTTGGGAGTCATATGCACTTAACAATGGTTTACAAATGCATCAACAAGTTCATTGAATGAACAAATTGAGTTATGGGTATGTGCAGGATCATGATGGGCCAAAAAGTGGCAATATGATGGGTATGTGTAGGGTATGTGGTTGATGACCTTTTCTTACCCTAAATTGATGAAATGAAAAGGTTTCTTAAAGGATATTCTTAGCTTTCCACCAATATAAATTATGATTTACTTTGAATTTAATAAATTATTATTATTGATTTTCTATTTGAATTATGACTAAGTCTTGACTAATAGTTTGATTGAAAAACATCTATAGCTTTCAAACAGTATCACATTTTTTGAATCTAAAACATGTGTCACATTCTATGCTTCACATACTATAGGATTAAAAAAAATGAATTTCATGAAGTTTTGACCAAGTTAAGGTGGTCAGACATACAAGTTTTTATATTTTTTAAAGTTGTAATAAAAAATTCATAATTAATTATTTACTTGGAAAAAAATTACAAAAAAATATGCATCACATTGGGACATGAGTCCTCTACTTATATCTAAAATCTTATAAGAAAACATTATCATTTTTTTTGGTTAGGGTAAATAGACGCCTACTTTTTTTCCCTGAAATTTAAGTACTACTGCATTGAAATTTCAAATTTTTGCCAAATAGATTTTTTTTTCAAATAAACCTAGTAGTTTAGAAACTACATTCAATTTTCTATAGATTCTATTCTTACATATTTTGAAATAATATAGATAACTTATTCAAATTTTTATGTCAAGTTTCCTAACTCTTATTTTTCTAATTTTTTGCCACTTAAGGGCTTGTTTTTTCCATGATGATCTTGCTCATATCCTTATTTGGTAAAGAAGAAAACCATTCTAAGGTGGTATCTTTCAAGGACCTAGGAAAAATATTTACCAACAGTTTATCATCAAGGAAAAAGTCACTACAATAGGCAGTATAGGCATTAACTGTTGGAAGTGGATTCACTCTGAGAGGGGGGGTGAATCAGAGTGAAATAATTTTAACTTTTCGCTTTGAAAGCACAATGAAACATTTAACCAATTTTATCCCAATGTGGAAGATTTGGTTATGCAAGTGAAAATTAACACTTTATATCAGATTGACATGAAACTTGACTAATATTTACAACTCATATTAAAAGCATCATATGATATTGTTCAATTAATATGTGAACAATCTTGTTTATGCTTTTGAAACAATCCTACAACTTTGTTCAGTGCAGATTTAACTTGCTTTATGTAAGGCTTTTTTAAAATAAGATTTGAACAATTTTAACTTTGCATGATAGACTTGAACATTTTGAAATATGAACCTTTTGAACACATTAAAAGTATCAGAGCATTGACTAAATGAGTACATTAACATGAAACAAAATGAGAGACATATAACATCACATAACACAAAGATTTCCTGAGTGGAAAAACCCTCTTGGGGTATAAAAACCACTCGCAAACTTATCCTTTTATTCATTCAAAAGAGCACCAACTCTATTACAATGTGGATGACCAGCTCCCATAACAATTATGAAGCACCAACTTCATCAAAAACTCAAGGTATTGTAACCCATTAGAACCTTATAACTGCAATAACTATCTGCAGTTACAAAATTACAATAGGATACAAAATGATTTTGCAATAATGCCCAATTCAAAAATAATCTTTGTAATACAACTAGAGATGAAAACAATATGAGCTCACTTTTCCTGTTTATAGAATAATATCACAATAAACAATACTTTATTCAAACTAATTCATCTCATCATCGTGTCATATGTTTCTACCAAGTATATATACAATGTTTACAAACAGTTATCCATCCTTGTCAAAAACTTGTATTCAATAACCAGGGTTTATAAACTGGTAAGAAAAATAATATTTTATCATGATACCCATCACAGGTCTTTAACTATGATTAACCTTTAACAAATTTTTGAACTTCAACAAAAAACTTAACCATGAAAATAGTTATATTTGAAACTAACAAAAGATCTTTCAAACCAAAAACCAATTACCTATCAAGGCGGCCAAACTATTAGCAGCTGACTACGTGAAACTTTCATAATGACCTCACTAAATTTCTTCCATCTTTCAGATTGAAAATCAGTTGTATACTATGACTTCACAAATGGCAGCGCTGCTAGGGTTCACTGTGTTTACACAATGAAAAAATTCTTCTTTTTACCCTTTTTCTTCCTTCATTGAAACCCCAAAACAAAATGAATGAAATTTGAAATCCAAAAATAATTTTGGAATCCATGTAATCGACACAATGATGTATTAAATGAGTGCCAAATCATAATCCATCTATGTTTTCCAAGTCATCATGTCAATAAAATCAACATGCTCATTGAAACAATAATATTTTTTCTTCCATGTAAGCAAAGCAAGTGTAATGCATATGTCGACAACCCAAGTCTTCAAATAATGTGTATTTGAATGTTGTGCAATGTATAAGCCCAATAACAATAAAATATGATCGACCTTCAATCAAAAGCCAAAGGAAATGCCAATTTTCCAATCACTTTATATGTGATATTTATAAAAACCATAGTGAATGTTGTTGGCCTTAAGTTCTAAAACAATGCACTTTAAAAAAAAGATAGAAATGTCTTAATGCCGACCAAGGAATTTATGAAAAACTTATATCCCTAATAAACCATATGCCAAGATATGCATAAATATGAAATGTGAATCCATGTAAAATGTGAAGGCCCAAGTATATGTAAAAATACACTTTGTAAGAAATGATATGAAAATTCCAAGCAATACCATTGCTTATGAAGCTATATACAGTAGCCAACTCAAGAATACAAATCTGACTATGTATCAACTCTGTGAGCAAGCAATATTCCTCATGTGAACTGAAGCCAAATACCTTAGAACCAAAAAACATATTACCTTCCATCTGAGTAGTGATGTAATAATGCAATCACTTGTATAAGCAAGATAACCTTTATCTGCACATGAAGCTCAACCTAATCAGTACCACAAGATATAACAAATTTGAATGTAAACCAAAGCAATAATTATGTCCATAGCCAAGATACTGAATGAAGTATCACAATATC
This sequence comes from Sequoia sempervirens, assembly GCA_007258455.2. Classification (NCBI taxonomy): domain Eukaryota; kingdom Viridiplantae; phylum Streptophyta; class Pinopsida; order Cupressales; family Cupressaceae; genus Sequoia; species Sequoia sempervirens. The sequence goes on from VDFB02008146.1 coordinate 46,573, forward strand.
AATGCCATGAATCATAACACCAAAGTGCAAGAACTAAACCAATAAACATGCTAAGGCCAAAGTGCCATATTATCAGTTTTGACATCAAGGACAAATATGCACAAAGAGAAAGTCAACATTAACATGGTTAGAAGGATCCCCCTTCCCTCCACATTTTTCAAATCTAGACACCTCTACACCTTGTGGCATCATTGTTCACAATATCTCCAAGGATAATGGACTAGTTTTGACATAATATGTGGGTGGGCTATTTTTTATTTAGGTTTATGGTGGAATTTTTTTTTGAAGGGATGAAACAATTTACAAGACTTGAGCTATAAGTGGATCACTGTTTGTGTTATGAGATGGAGGTGAAAGTTTGGAAGGAGTGTATGTGTTTGTAGGATAAGTGAATGGAATGCTTATAGGTGGTAAGGTGGTAGGAGATATAACTTATGATGCCACATAGGAACTAGGGATGCTAGCAGGAATACCCAAGGAAGGAATCACATTACTAACTTGTTGCATTGTTGTTGTGACTTGAGGAGTGGTATAGGTAGGTATTGAGGCTATTTTTGTGAGATGAGTAATTTGAATTCCTCCTTGACTTGTGACATTATTTGTTGGCAACAGACAACTAGTGTTTGAGGTGAGATGTTTCTCAAAGATTTGCACTATGTTTTTCACAAGGTCAAGTCCTTCTTCACTGTCAAGCATGTGATGAATGTTATCTATAGTAGGGATGGTAGTAGTTGAATTTTTATATTTTTCACTTGATTTTGTAGGTGTGCTAGGTTCTCATGAATGTGAATTATGTTTTCTTGTGGGACACTATCATTCCTTATGTCAACTTGCATCACACTACTTAAAGGAAAAGAGTTATTAAAGGTATTGTCAATATCTAGTGTACTAATGTAAATACCAAGAGTGAAAGAGCTAGACAACCCAAGATCCACAATGATTGTGCTCTCGTGGGATAACATTAGTATCAAACTTCATCTCACCACTGTAGTAGCAATAGGACACCAAATACTCATAGAAATGCTAGTAAATACAAAGTGAATGCAAATGCAATGTAAGCTAAGAAAAATGAAATTCTTATAATTGAAATTCTAGAAACTGAAACTAAAAAGCAATAATAGAAAATAGAAACTCAAAAATTGAACTATAAATTCCATAAAATGCAATGCAAAAATATGCAAAGAGACCAATTTTCCCATGGTGGCGAATGAGTCCCAATGATGATTTTTTTGAAAATTTTAGAATTTTAGAATTGTATTTTATGCTTTTTATGTTTTCTAATCTATGTCTGAGATGTAAATGCAAAATTTGAATGATTTTCAATGAAATTAAGTGCAAAAATACAAGCTAAATGATCTTTCACTAATGTAAGATTTGAAACACTAGAATGCAAATTAACCAATGCAAACCTTAATGCAATGTTAATGCAAGCTAAATATAGGATGTAAATGCACTCCAAATCAGAATTATAATGTCCTAAATGTAAGTTCACCAAAATGGAACCTATGAAAATGGGGGAATGATGATGTATTCACACTCACCTTCAAAGATGTCCCACTCAAGGATAACCCTAGAGATCTCAATGCAAAAGAGAAAGAGATATTGTAATAGGACTATCTTAGAGATTGAATATGATCTAATGAGGGGTTCACCACCAAGTTTAAACTTGGAAAAGATAATGAAATGTAATTTGAAATGAAAAACCCTAATTGAATGCAAACTAACTCTAAATGACCTAGAAAGATGAACAAAATGCAACAAAAAACTGTAAAAACAAAAAGTGTGCACTTGGGAAACTAGAGAAGGAAGAATGGAGGTTTGAATCACTAAAAATATATTGTCAAGGTTGACTGGGACTCATTTTCCAAGCTAGGTGAATCAATCCAATTTCTAGGAAAATGTGCAAGAATAGGTTTCTACCAAAAGGGTGTCCAGATCTATAAAAATCTCTATCAGGCTTGTACAGTGGGACTCATTCGCCACTTGTGGTGAATTAGTCCACTTCTACTTTTCTGGAAATTTTCAAAACCTAATTCCATTCCTTTTGGTCTACTTTTCTCTTCCCAACTCGGTTTTGGATCTAAAACTATAAATTGCCACCTATAGGTCTTCTCCAAGTCTCTCCAAGGCTTGATGGCAACTTTAGAAATTTTGGATCACTTGACAACTTTTCTCCAATCTTGATCCTTATGAAATATGCAATGTAAACCTACAAATCACACACAAAGGAGAGGGGGAAATGTTTTTTGGGTTAGTGAATAATGTTTTTCCTTGGTCAAACCCCTTATTGGTATTTAAACCTTGAAATGAAAGCAAATATGAATGGAGAATGATGAATGAAAAAAAAGAAAATATTGCAACTCACCAAACCCTAGCAATAAGGTGTTGCAACTATGCTTGAAATAGTTGTAATGGATGTGTTTCTTGACTCTTTCTTGAATGGAGTTGATCTTTCATGAAACACTTGCTTGAATCATAAACCCTACATCTCAATTGTTAGCACAATAGCAAACATGATGAATGCAATCTTTGACATGATGATTGGTATTTGAATGCTGCTCTAAAATGATTGATAATCTACCCTTGAAGACTCTTGAATTCTCTTGTGAATGCTCAAATTCTCTTGTGAACTCTTTTGAATGGTAGGTGAGAATATGAGTGAAAGAACCTTGTATTTATACTTGATTATGCAAGAATTCCTAAAATTACAACACTACAAGCTGACATTAGATCTAGGAGAATAAAATCTTGTCAAAATTTTGAATTAAATTTTAATTTTGGTCACATGGAAATTATTCCACCATGGTGGCAAATGAGTCCCATCAGGCATAATGTATGGGACTAAAAATGAAAAGTACTTATAAATGTGTGAAACCCAGTTAAGAAACAAAAGATCTAGGTGAGACCCATCCGCCCAAGGTGGCGAATGAGTCCTAGATCCCTAAATTTGGGCCACATGAGCTAGAAACACCTAAATTATGATTGGTTACTAATTGGTGTCAGGATTATCTCCAAAAAGATGCAATAAATGAGGCTTGTGGATGCAAAGTGAGGCCAACTAAAGCATAAGAAAGTCCAATTATTAATGATAAGCCTAGAGAAGTGTGAATGTGTGTTACAATAGTTTACAACACTCCAAATAAGGTAAGGTTAAAGTTTATTTTTATTAAAAATAGGTTTATTATGTTTAATTATTTGATAAAACCCTAGAGAAGTGTGAAAGTGTGTTACAACACTTCACAACACTTTAACAAGGTACCATTAAAATCTATTAATTCATTAGTGCCCAAGACTTAATGTGAATGTTTCAACCACATTACAACACTAAATCAAGGCAACATTAAGCCAAAATCACAAGGATGGCATGAACAAGCCAAAAACAAGTAGAAGGGTTACTTTTTCAGTGACTCCAAAAAGTTCAAATTTGAAGACATGCAAGTTCTTAAAATTTGGTATAATTTTTAATTATTTCTCTTATATATGAATACGTAGCTAAGATATATGTTTCTCAGACCTATATGATCTTATGAAAATAATATTTTGTTTGCTTTAGTATGTAAGTAATTGATTCATTACTTTTAATACTTATATAAAATATAATCACTGTGTGTAAAATAATTGTCAATATCGAAATTTTACTCAATTGATAGTAAATAATACTTCTAATTTAATTTTACACTTCAATATCTTATTTAAAAAAATCCTCTCACGAACCTTTCAAATAAAAGTATCTCCTTATTTTAAATAGATATCTTGACAACACATTCTGAGTGAAATTATTTTTGTCTCCTTTTCTATACATAATCTGCATAAGTTAATTAGTATATGTCACATCATGATCACTCTTATATCCCCTTAAAACTTATATATATATATATAGGACTATTTTTGTACTTAATTTTAGTGTTATTGTATTTCTTTTCTATAAATCAAATTTTAATTTAAACTGGTTTCATGTAGTGACGAGTTCTTATTTTTGTAGTATTGTAATAATAGTATTTGTTGGATAGGGAAAAGATGAGTTATAACATACTAATTCTAGGGTAGATTGGATAATATTTTGATGTCAAAAAATTATTCCAAGTTTTATGTACCACAATTTTACTAGTAAAGATATTTCTTAGATTGATTAGTTGATTTGGAGTTTGCTATTTAAATATATTCATATTTTAGTTAAAGTTAAATTTATTTTTTTATAATAAATATTTATCAAATATTGATGTCTATATGGTTTGTTAGTAAAGTAGTTTTGTAGATTGACTAGTTTATTTATGAATATTAAATGTATAATTGATAGTAACAAGTTAAAGATAAACAAAAAATGATTATTGTAATGAAACATTAATATTAATTATTAAATATATTCATTTTAGATTTATAAAGTAATATTGTATAAATATTAATTTTTTGAAATTTATTATTAAAATAAATTTGTTAATTATCATTAAAGTTATTTGAATTTAAATAATAATAAACAATTAAAAAATACAACACTTATAAAATATAAATATTTTTTCTATTAATATATTAATACAATTTTGACATAATCATACACATTAATATTATAATAATTAATTTTAGCTTAGTGTGACAAAACGGTTGCATGCCTATATTCTAGCTTAATAGACAAAAAATTTCATTTTTATAATTATAATTGGAGCAATACATATGGAAATATATTTCTTCCCATCATCTAATTTGTACTATATGATGAAAATAATTTGAAAAAATGAAAGAAAACCAAAAAATATTATTTCATGAAAAAAATCCATTTACATTTCTTTGCAAAAGAAATTTTGATTTTTTTTGAAAGGGAATACCTACAATTCTCATTTGTAGTATCTCTAAGCATTAAATTTATTAGGTAGATAAGAAATCCCTATTAAGTATCCTTCATGTTGAAGGGGCAATGCCTATTTTCACACTAAAAATGTATACACCATGGTATGACTATAGGTCTACTCTAGATTGTAAATTGTATTTGGAAATTTTGGGAAGTGGACACCATTAGGGAAGGTCTAAGTCTGCAAGGCCAAGGCTAAATATTTCCTTAGATTGTAACTCATTTTCGTGTTGGATGTTGTGGTTGTGTTGCTGATATGTCAACACTATTAGCATTAATTCATTAGAAGTTTTCTATGTCGAGGATATTGAGAAAATTGTAACAAAATAAGTTGCAGGTTGTCAGTGATGAAGTAAAGTCTAGTATGTCAGTAAGTTATATGCATTGATAATCAAAGGTTGTGGACTAAAGGGATTGTTGCTGAGTATATCTAGTTCATCCATGTCATGTTTCAAAGATCCACATGAAGATTTGATCGAGCTATGAAGATTTATATTCTGACGGTTTTTTTGTTGCTTCAATTGGTGTTACTGATTGAAGATGATGTGATTTCAGTTAGTTCAGTTGTTGTAGATGCTTCTAGATCATGCTCTATCTTTGTTGCATGTCTACATTGATTTTTGTGCTCATGGTTGGCAATTTTCTCCTGTGTGTTCATGTTCTTCTTGTTCTTGGCCAACATGGTGGTTGTAGCATGTTGTGGATCTTCAAGGAGTAATTAATTGAAGTGTTTTCACCTTGGAGATGTTGATTTGGGTCTTCACTAAGTTGTGGCTAACCTTGGTTGATTCAAATTAATAATCTTTAGTATTTTGGGCTGAAAGCTTATATTCATTTTATTATTTTGTTGAAGCGGACATGTAAGGATGAAATTCCTTATTGCGGATATATAATAGCAATTGCTTATTCAAATTGGGGTGTTTTTTTTTGTGTATATGTGTGAATATTGATCTAAATCATTTGAAGGCATAGTAGAGTGTGAAGAAGAGTGAAGAAGAGTAAAGAAGTGTTCATGTGCTTAATCAGAATAGTGATCAAACATTAGCAAATGTTCTATTAGTTCAAATCCCTACAGATGTAATCTAAATCTTTTTGTAAGACAGTGTGTCTTCCTTTGGGCAGTTAGCCCTGTTGTAGTTGATCAATGAGCTCTAGGAAGTGTGCCTGAATGCAAGTGCATTCCCCATATTTTTCATTTCTTATACTTTTAATAGGGTATAATCTTGTGGACTGACCTCCACTATGGTTTTTCCCCTAACAGGGTTTCCATGTAAAAAATATTGGTGTTATGTGTGTTTCTGATGTATTGATGATTTATGCTTCCATGGTTATTAATTAGATCAAAGAATAATTTTAATGAGTTGAATAAGTTTTAAATTATAAGACAACTGATTCACCCCCCCTCTCAATTGTCTTCCCTTTTTTTGCCAAAAATTGGTATCAGAGTAGGTTCCTTGGAAAAAGTTTAACAACTAAAGGTGATCTGGGATGACGACTTACAAGAAGGATAGTCTAAGATTTGATGGAGCAAATTATTCTCTGTGGAAGACTCGAATGGAGTGTCATTTGAGATACATTGGTGAACCCTATTGGAACATTACAAGTAATAGGTATGTTACTCCTTAGAATGGTCCTACTACTACTGCTAAGATTAGAGATGTTGAGTATAATATCCAGGCTAAGGAAGCATTGTTGAGTACACCCTAATTGATTCTGAGATGAAAAATGTTATGGATATGAAGACTACTTATGACATCTGGAAAAAGATGGAAACCTTGTATGAAGGCGATACTAATGTGAAGGTTGCTAAGTTGCATCTAGTATCAAAGGAAAATATGAAAAGTTGAGAATGGGTGATGATGAGAACATTACTATTTTTATGCAAAGAGTGAATGAACTTTTGTGTGGTATCAGATGTGCTGGTGGACAGATAGATAAATGAGAGATTATTGATAAAGTGCTTAGATCCTTGCCTAATTCTTACAAAGTTAAAGCTAGTGCTATTGAAGGGCTCTAAACTATAACAAATGTAACCAGAGACATATTGGTTGGTAAGTTTACTGCTTTTGATTTGAGTGAATTTGGTGATGCCCTTCCTAAGGTTGAATCTGCATTTAAGGCTACTACTTCCAGAAGAGATAGACATGGATATGATCCGGGTGAGAGTTCATCTAGAAATACATTCAATTATGAGGATGAAATTAGAAAAATTGAAGAAGAAGAAAGAGAGTTGGAAGAGCTGGAAGCACTTATTTTCAAAAGAGTGCCGAGAGGAAAAGGTAAGTATGAAGGAAAATTGTATCTTAAATTTTTTTCTTGCAATAAGATAGGTAATTTTGCATCAAGGTGTTTGGAAAGAAATCCTAAACCAAGACATAACAAGCCTAAATTTCAAAAGAAGTGTTACTATTCTACTAATGAAGGTGTGATAGATGATGAATCTGATAAAGGAAATAGAAGTGATGATGAATGGGTATTTATTGCTATCAAGGAAAATAATCTTGTATCTACTAAATTTGCTAGTTGTACAAATGTGGAGAAAGCCCTAGCTACTCGAGTTGAAGAGAAAGATGAATGCGTGATTGATAGTGGATGTTCACATCATATGATAGGAGATAAAAGTAAGTTTGTAAGCTTGGAAAAGTATGATGATGGCGTTGTGAGATTTGGTGATAATACAGCTAGTGTGATTCGTGGAAGAGGATGCATTTCTCTTGATGGTAAGCATAATACTGATCATGTCCTATATGTGGAAGGCTTGAAGAATAATTTTTTAAGTGTTGGTCAGATGGTTGATAAGGGATACAATATTTAGTTCAAGGATGGAAAGTATAGAATACTGAGTTCCAGAAATGTAATTGCATCAGGTAAAAAAAAAAAGGTAATATCTTTCACTTGAGTTCTACTAGTAAAAGTTGTTTGATTGCTCAAGTTGATGAAATTTGGTTATGGCATAGGAGAATGTGTCATGTTCAATTTGGTAATATTGTCAAGGTAAGTTCTACTAAGGCTATGAGAGATCCACCTAAGTTGGTGAAACCTACTAATGCCATATGCAAGGAATGTTAGTTAGGAAAGCAAAGTATAATTTCATTTCAAAGAAAAAAACATTGTTCAAATGAATTATTGAAACTTGTGCATATTGATCTGTGTGGCCCCTCTAAGGTTAGAAGTTTACAAGGTTATAGGTATTTCATGTTACTCATTGATGATTATTCAAGAATGGTGTGGGTTACCTTCTTAAGGGAGAAATTTGAAGCACTAGAAAATTTCAAGACCTTTAAGGCTATGGTTGAGATAGAGACATGCCTATAGATTAAATGTCTGAGATCAGATAGAGGTGGTGAATTCACTTCTAGTGAATTTAATTATTTTTGTGAAAAGCATGGAATAAAAAGACAATTATCTGCACCATAGACCCCTCAGCAAAATGGAGTTATTGAAAGGAAGAATAGAACAATTGAAGATGCTACTAGAACTATGATGTTGGAAGGAAATGTCCCTCATATCTATTGGAGAGAAGCTGTGAGTACTATTGTGTACACACTCAACTGGGTACAAATCAAAGGTGATACTGGTAAGACCCCTTTTAAGCTATGGACTGGTCAAAAGCCTACAGTTAAATATTTCAAGATATTTGGAATCAAATGCTATATTAAGAGAGATGAAGATGTATAGGAAAGTTTGATGCTAGGAGTAATGAAGGTATCTTTTTGGGTTATTCTACTAATAGCAAGGCCTACCAATGTCACAATAAAAGATTGAGGAAACAAATGTCAAGTTTGATGAAGACTTAGGTACACTATCCAAAACCTATGGATATGATTCTAATTATTAGAATGTCACTACAAACAAGGGAAAGCAAGTTCAGACTACAAATCAAGTACAAATCATTCAAGTGGATCAAGAAAATCAAGAGGAAGAAGAAACCAATAAAGTTTCAAAAGAGAGAACACAAGAACCTAAAATTGAAGAAAAACCTAAGAAGACTTTGAGGTATGTAAGATTGAATCATTCAAAAGATCAAATTATAGGTGATAAGAACAAAGGTGTCCAGACTAGGAGAAAGGTTGCAAAAGAGTATTGCTTGATTTCAAAGACTGAGCCTACTAGTGTGAATGAAACATGTAGAGATGAGCACTGGGTTGAAGCAATGAAAGAGGAACTAAAATAGATTGAGAAGAATGATAGTTGGATTCTTGTTCCCATACCTAAGGATAAGAATGTCATTGGAACTAAATGGGTCTTTAGAAACAAACTGAATGAGCAAAGTGTAGTGGTTAGAAACAAAGCAAGACTAGTATGCAAAGGATATTCACAAATGGAAGGAATTGATTTTGAAGACACCTTTTCCCCTGTTGCTAGAATTGATGTTGTAAGATTATTTCTTGCCCATGTTGCTCACAAAGTTTATCAAATGGATGTCAATTCAGCTTTTCTAAATGGTGAATTGGAAGAAGAAGTGTATGTTGAGAAACCTAATGGATTTCAGTTGGCTGATAAGGAAGATATGGTGTGTCAGTTGAAGAAAGCATTGTATGGACTCAAGCAAGCCCCTAGAGCATTATATGCAAGATTGGACAAGTATTTATTGAAGCTTACATTTAACAAAGGTATTGTTGATAGTAACTTGTATTTCAAGAATTGTAATAAACATTTGATTGTTGAAGTCTTTGTTGATGATATCATTTTTGGAGGAGATGATGGTTTGTGTATAAAGTTTTCTAATGAGCAAAATGAATTTGAGATTTCTATGATTGGTGAGATGAAATTATTTTTGGGATTGCAAATTACTCAGTTAGACAAGGGGATTTTTATATCTCAGTCCAAGTATGTGAAGAAATTGTTGAAGAAGTTTGGTATGGAAGATTCAAAGCCAGTCGGTACACCCATCGTGACTGGATGCAAGTTGACAACAAAAGATGACTCTTCGAAGGCAACTCAGACTAGATACAGATCAATGATTGGTGGATTGTTGTATTTGACTCAAACTAGGCCTGATATCATGAATATTGTATGTATTGTGGCAAGATTTCAAGCTGATCCGAAGGAATCTAATGTGTTTATTGTGATCTTGAGAATTTTTAGATACTTGAAGGGAACAGTTGACTTTTTCCTATGGTATCCTAAAGATTATGATTTTACTTTGAGTTCCTTTACTGATGCTAATTGGGAAGGAGATGTAAATGATAGGAAAATTACTAGTGGTGGAGCATTTTTCTTGGGTAAGAAGTTGATTTCATGGTTAAGTAAGAAATAGAATGCCATTTCCTTATCTACTATAGAGGTTGAACACATTGTTGTTGCTAACAATTGTACCCAATTCCTATGGATGAAACAGATTTTTAAGGATATCAAAGTTTTGCATAATGAGCCTATTTCTATATTATATGATAATTCAAGTGCTATTAACATATCTAATAATTTGGTGCTACATTCAAAGACAAAGCATATATATATATATATTAAGTTTCACTTTTTGAGAGAGAAGGTAAGTGAAAAGGAAGTTAGACAAGAGTATGTGCCTACTAAGGAGTAGATTGAAGACATCTTCACCAAGTTGTTGCCTAAGGATACTTTTGAGTATCTCAGAGGGAAGTTAGGGGTGATTACCCCACTTAATCAAAATTAAGGATGCATTGCATGGAATCAGTACATGCATTTCAAAGTCATATCTTGATTCGAATTGATGTTGTGGTGGCTACTACTTAAGGGGAGTAGTCATATGTTCAAATGCTCATATATGTGGTTCAAAGTTTGTGTTAAGACTAGATATCTTTGTCATTGATGTCAAAGGGGGACAAGAGTCATGTGAAAAACTAGTGACTATCTAGGGAGAAGAGTCTTGTGGGGAGAAGATCATGTGAAAGAGTTAATGAGTTAGAACCTAAGGGGGAGTAAGTGTCAAGAGTTAGTTGTGTTGATGGTGTTTTTCACATCATGTGTTGCCATCAATGCTAAAGGTTGATATTGTTGGATGTTGTGGTTATGTTTCCAATATGTGGTTGTCATTGATTTCAACACTATTAGCATTAATTCATTAGAAGTTGTATATGTTGAGGATATTGAAAAAATTGTAATAAAATAAGTTGTAGGTTGTCAGTGGCGTAGTAAAGTTCAGTATGTCGGTAAGTTCTATACATTGATGATCAGAGGTTGTGGACTAAATGTTTTGTTGCTAAGTATATCTAGTTTATCCACATCAAGTTTCAGAGATCCGCGTGAAGATTTGATCGAGTTATGAAGATTTATATTCTGACAATTTTTTTGTTGCTTTAGTTGGTGTTCCTAATTGAAGATGATTTGATTTTAGTTAGTTCAGTTGTTTTGGATGCTTCTATGGTGATTTGTGATGTTTGTGGATGCTTCTAGATCATTCTCTATCTTTTTTGCACGTCTGCATTGATCGTTGTGCTCGTGGTTGGTGATTTTCTCTTGGATCGTGTTCATTTTTTTCTTATTCTTGGCCGACATGGTGGTTTAGTGTGTTGTGGATCTTTGAGGAGTAATTAATTGAAGTGTTTTTGCATTGGAGATGCTGATTTGGGTCTTCACTAAGTTGTGGCTAACCTTGGTTTATTTGCATTAATAATCTTTAGTAATTTGGGCTGACAGTTTATATTCATTTTATTATTTTGTTGAAGCTGACATGTAAGGATGAAATTTCTTGTTGCAGATATATAAGAGTGATTTCTTATTCAAATTGAGGTGTTCTTCTGTGTGTATATGTGTGAATATTGATCTAAATCATTTGAAGGTAGAGAAGAGTGTGAAGAAGAGTGAAGAAGAGTAAAGAAGTGTTCATGTGCTTAACCAGAACTATGATCAAGCATTAGCAGATGCTATTCTATCAGTTCAAATCCCTGCATATGTAATTTGATTCTTTCTGTAAGATAGTGTGTCTTCCTTTGGATGATTAGCCCTATTGTAATTAAGTAGTGAGCTCTAGGAAATTTGTATGAATGCAAGTGCATTCCCCATATCTTCATTTCTTATACTTTTAATAGGGTATAATCTTGTGGACTGACCTCCATCGTGGTTTTTCCCTAATAGTTTTTCCATGTAAAAAATCTTTGTGTTATGTGTGTTGATGATGTGTTGATGATTTATGCTTTGATGGTTATTAATCAGATCAGAGAATAATGTTAATGAGTTGAATAAGTTTTAAATTATGAGACAACTGATTCACCCCCCTACCTCTCAATTTTCTTCCCTTGTGTTGCCAGCATTTCCAACAATTTCCTACATCTAAAACTATAAAATTGCAAGCTAGGTGCATTTTTCCAAAAATTTAGAAAAAAATATTTTCTTATTCATGTAAAATATTTGCTATCCAATATCATATGAAGATTGATCTTAAGATGGAATCTCAATAACTAAGTACTGGTGACCTTTGGTAAAAAAACTATTTTTTCCTACTATTTGGTTTGATTTCTACATGATTAACACAAATTCCAAATAGTTGAAATCATCTAAAAAAACTAAAAAAGCTATAATTTTTTTAAATTTTATAAGAAAATATATGTGGTAGGAAAATTATGCATGCACCAAATTTTTACCATTCTATCAAATTCCAAAAAGCATATTTACAAAATATATCATATTTGTGGTTGTGATCCTAGTATTAAAGACCTAAACCTTTGATTGTGTCATCCACCAAGTTACAAGGCACAAGAGCTTATTATAAAAAAAGATATTTTATATGATCATTGCTTAGCCAACACACCATGCACACATAATTTTTTTATATCACAACCTATATAGCATTCATTGTTATATTAGAGTGGTACCCTATTATTCCAATGTTGTAACCCTAAGGTAAAAGGCCAAAACCTTTGGCCTTCTCATTTTCAACAGTAAATCTTACAAAATTTATTTAAAGAAAAAATATATTTTTTAGGTTACAACCTATCCAACATAACTTTATAATTAGTTTCCCTTGGACTATACAACCTACCTTTTGGAATGACAAAGGAAAAGGTAGTTAATGTAACTACAATAACATTGTGCACAATAGAATGAAGTGAATGAGCCATGGTAAGAGCATGGTGCATCTCAACACAATTCTACTCCCATCTCCTCATGGTTGCCTCCTTTTCCATTCTTAGGAAATTATAGTCAACCATCAACTCTTTCGATTGAAACTTCCAATCTTGGGACCCCATGCTTCACTACTCCTCACATACTCTCTCTCACTACTTTACAATTCTAAAACATGTCTCACATTTTTGTTGTGGTGAATCGAAGCAAAGTGATTAAAAAACAACACTCATATTTAAATTAATAGAAGTACAAAAACCTAATGTGAGATGAGAACAAATCCATTAGCATGAATGTTGGACTTAATGAGCAATGGAACAATGATAGAAAATTTAATGCTTATGCATTAAAATATAATTCAAACCTAGTGATATCTCAATGCCACCAATGATACCTCTTATTCAAACCCACACCATTCCACAAGGATTCTTTCTCTATTCACCTCAAAAATACCATTACATTTATCTCTATATGCATTTATTCACATTTACTCACATTTCATGTTTAATTCATTGATTCAACAACAACTTCATCTTTGATGGCTATGATTCCAATTTCTAACAAGATTTATGGAAATGAATTTACATGGATGTGTTAACTCCATAATATGGTTGTAGAATCTCGACATAATAATAAAATGGTTTAAGCACTACGAGAATATATCTTTAATCCCATATACATAAATATAGACATGAAATAAAGGGTGAGTGTAATCCATGATATAAAGTAATAGTACAAAAAAAATTATAAAAACTATTCAATTGCTATAGTTTAACATTTGATTTTTCCATATTAATCACCCTTATCGGGTAAAATTTTTCAACCAATGTATTAATAACTAATCAAACAAAACTCATTGCAATAGTATTGCATGTCTAACAAGTACTAACTATTGTATTGAAAGTTCTAAGATGTCAAAATTATTTAAATATACTTAATATATTTGTGAACATGTTTATTGATCACATTTATTTTATTATCTTTGTTTTAGCAAATGCTACACATTTATTAATTCATCTATTTTTTCAAATTATAATTTATGAAAGTATATTAAACATAGAAGATCCGAAGAACATTGGTTTTTCATTATTTATTTATTTTTAATTATTTATTTGTCCTGCTTTTAAATATTCTACAAATCTTTAGACAAATAAAATTTAAAAAACACTATACATAGTATACTATCCATACTGAATCAAATAAACCTATGACAATGATTTATAAGATACCTTTTAATCTCAATATTTAGATATTTTTAATTATAAAAACTGAGGGAGTAATATTTAAAGATGCAAGTCTTCTACCAAAGATTAATCATCTTTTCAAAGGTTAATCATCCTTTCACTTACTTTACTCCAATTTAAATTTGTAAGATTTATTACTCAATTTTAACATGAAATATTTATGTTTAGCATTTGAGTGAAAAAGGTTTTTTTTCAATTACTTCAAAGATTTTAGTTACTCTTTTTATAGAAGTGGTCATGAAAGTGGTCATTATTTATTTAGTGAGGGTTTGATTTCAAGACCCAAACTTCATTACAACATGTCCAAACTTTATAATTCCAATTTATAGAAAAACTATTACAACTAACCAATTTACACCTATATAATATCACATAAAGATTAGAACTTAGATCTCAAACTAATTGATAAGGATCTTTTTTATAACCGGTCCATTCTTCCAAGACAACCTCTACGACAAATAGACTCTTAGTCAGATTATCCTGAGAGGAAAACACAGAGATTGAATATTTAAAAAGTTCAAGACAATAAAGTCTGTGTTCGTTCATTAACAGTCTCATTAATGAAACTTAAATTTGCTCCTCACCAGCAAATAAATCCCATGCTAATAGACAAAAAGGTAGAGCGACAGAAAAATCTCATTTAATCCATTTGCCTCTCAACTAGACTGCAACCTAGTGAGCAATCGGAATTTAGCATAACTCATCTTTTAAGGCTGACAAAGTAGCTGAATGATGATTACAACGCTTAAGCATTCGATAGATAATTCAGAAGAAGATCTAACCTCGTCAAAGCATGAAAAAACAATAGTCAAATCATGGGGAGACAAAGTCTGTCAACAAATAATATTGAACTTCAATGTTGCAGGGAAAGAAAGGAATAATCAACATATAATATTGCCTTATGATAATACAGTGGAAGATCAGTGGAAAAGTCAGGCCTGCACACTGATAACTTCCATATATAATCTGATCCATTTCAACGTTGAAAGCACATGAAAATCAGTAACTGTGTCTGAGAGTTGTGCAGAGCGATGTGGAAATAACTCAGTCTTCAAGGCAACTTGTTGGCACTACTTCCCACAATTCATAATTCATTTCGCCCTTTAAAGCTCTGAGCACTGCACTCTCTACTCGTGAGCTGCCAACGCCCAATACTATCGTATTGAATAGATAACAACAATTCATTTTTTGTAAAGAAACCAGAGCCTTTTGTTCTCTGTAGGTGTCTGCTGTTGCCCATGCTTAGGTTATATAGAGTTTCTCCACGTAGATGGAAAATTATTATTAATTCAACTGGTTTATGCATTATCACTGGAGATTTTAACTGTGATGCACGTCGTTTTCAGTGGCTGTAAACTAGCGGCACGTTATGATCAATGTTTCTACTGTTTAGGTGGAGACCACATTGTAATGGTCTGTTAAGCTCTTCCATCGTTTCCACAGAGGAATTCTATTCTCTTTTTTTTGGTAAGGGTAAATCATTTTGGTCGGGAGTTATAAATCAGTGAGATCATAAATGAAAGGCTTCATCTTCCATTTAAACATTCAACAATAACATTTCAATAAGATTTGAATTTTGATGATAAGAACAACACCACAATAACTTAACCATCACACTATACTACTATCGACTTTGCAAAAAAAATCTTTATAAGCCAATCTCCCTTTAATACAAAACAGAATTGGGTATAGATATGATATCAAACATGCAGATCTTAAGGCTAGTTGATAAATCCAACCGTTCTAGCTCGTATAAAAAGAACTATTGAACAATATAAACAATTTTGTAAGGTAATCAACCCATAACTAACTCTCTACAACTCTATCAAGAATCTTTTGGTGCAGAACAAATCTTTAACAACCCAAAGACAGAGCTTATTAATCACACCATTTTGGATTGGTTTGGAATTTAAAATTATCAAAAGAGCCGCTGGCCGGTTCCACTTATGTCAAAAACACGAGTAAATTCCAGCAGAAAAGTCTTTTATAAAAGCTAATTTGTAGTTAGATCAAAGCATTTCAAAAGTTAAAATTAAAACTTTGGAATTCAGTAATTAAACTTTAGCTTATCTACGCTCAATTGATGGAAAGCATGAGTAAATTCTCAACATAAAACTCTCTTTCTATTTTAAAATTTAGTATATAAAAAGATAAATATATTAATTAAAGAATTCTAGAAAATCGAATAATATTTTTAAACAGTAACAGTTGCTATTAAAATATAGAGTAAAAATTCAAGAAGGTTTATCATGAACCTTTCATCTAATCATGAATCCAATAAAATATAATATATTAGAAAGAAAACTCATATAGATCAAATTAAATCATACTAAAGGAGCTAAATAAACTGTGAAGGTTGAGCAAAAAACAAGGAAATCCAATATGTGACCTTCGAAGTGTGATTAACATCTAAGATCCATTTAGCCGAACAGTCAATGACAACATTCTTCTCTCTAAAGATTTGAACAAAGGAGATGGACACAAAATTTTGTATCAAAAGGAAAAGTATCTATTTAACATAAGAAGCTATTCTCCAAAACGACTATTCCATTATTCAAAAGGTAGGTTAGTATCATAAAATCCATCTCACAAATTATCTTCTACGAACCCAGCTCATAGACTCTTTCAAGAGTCTCAGGAGTTCCCAAGCCTCTATTTGATCATTGCTATGTGTTCTTATAGTAGTATAAAAAAGAAGCAAACCAAACTTACACTATCCCATCTAACTCTACATTTCCTATAGCACTTAAGTTGCCACAAGAAGAACCATTATTGTTAATTTTTTTTAAAAAAAAATACAAAAGAAGAGGAGGCTATTTACCTACTTTATTCACCTTATTAGAAGATTTGACCTAAGAATCAAAAGGAACCTATCCAATCAATAATCTAGATCAAATTGTCTGAAAATCTGAATATCACAGGGACTTAAGATTTCATCCATAGAACCCTTAACCATCAAATGGAAGGATAAAATTAATAGAAAATTGATTCCACAAAACTAATATATCATTAAATCAAGACTTGTAAACTGAAAATTCAACAAATAAGTTTCAACTTTTAAATGAAACCTATGTCTAAACTTAAGCACTAATAAATTTCAACTTTTAAATTAAACCTATCTCTAAAATTAAACACTAAATGCATGTACCAAGTTTTGTTTGTAATGCAACCCATTATTCTAAACATTATATGTAAAGTAAATATATTTTTATCCCATTTTACTCTAACGCAACACTCAAACTCTATTCCATATTTATCTTTAATTCTTTAATATTCCTAATTCAAAAAACTCATATTTATAGATAGCCAGTTTTATTTCTAATTCTAATTAGAGTCTCCTTAGTGTTCTAAATGCAAAAAGACAATCTCAAGCTGGTGCAAATTAAAACTCATAAGAAGTTTCCTTAAAAATTCATCAGTTAATAGGATGTTTTAGTGAAGGCAACATCAATCACATGATATCATTATTTAGCAGAAGATTGAATATGACAGTAATATATTCAATTTTAAATTATCATCAAAGGTAATGTTGATACATATCAATTATTTCTAGACGTCTATTTTTAAACATTTAACCATTAAACCATTTAGTATCTAACTACTCATGAACAAACCATATGTGACAAACATTGAAGCAAAATTGAACCATCTACAACTGGTAAAGCTTACACAGTTTACAGGCAGTTTGTTATTTGAGCATCTGCCACTAGTCTTTGTTTCTCCTCCTTGTTAACCAGCTTATGGGTAGAGCAGTACAAACACACGTACGAGATGCCATGCTATTACTGCAACGTTATGACAAAATTGCATATGATGACAAACAGACAGGTAACAGGTTGTCACTGATATCCCAAATGGACCCACCACCCACTTTATATAGACCACTGTAACTCACAGACAGCTCATATAAGTATATACATTACTTGCATACTTCAAATGTTAAGTAGTTGTTGAATTTGTAAGGCGTATTCCGCGTATGCATTCTTGTCAGGCCACTTGTGGAGAGATGCAGTCTTTGAGCGTTACTCTAGGATCTCAGTCCTACATAGCAGGCCTACATTATTTACCTACGTACAATTTTGCAACTCTAGAAAACAGTCTATAGCATCTATGTTTTGCCATGTACTAATCTTTCTATTTATATAAAGTTGAAACGCCCTAACCTGAATAAATGTTTTGGTGGACCTCTCGCTTCCTCCATCTCTTTGTATAGTATGGTCCAAGACTTTTGGGGTTTTCAGTATAGGCAAATATAAGAATGATCATGAAATTTGTAATGTCAATTTTTTTTTATAAACTAAGTGGAACATATAATGATAACTGAAAGCATTGAAAAAGGGAATATATAAAAATAAAGATTTGAAAGGGACAAATAATATAAAATAAATAAACAAGTTTTATTTATCAAATTTTACTGTAAATTTTAAGATCAAGTGTATCATAGCAACTTGTTCATGGACAATTTTAAGATTGAGTTTATCATAGCAATTTGTTCATGAACGGTTATAGATACAATTGAGTAACATAACAATATGTTGTTTTGAATAATAAAAGTGATAGAGTAAACTTCTGTAAAAGACTTGATTCCTAAAAAATGATGAGAGAAATGAGGTACTTATAGATTTCCTTAGAGGTTAGATGAATGATGAAGATAAAATCAAAGACCAAAAGTTAGCTAAACTAATTGTCGAG
Source organism: Sequoia sempervirens (assembly GCA_007258455.2). Classification (NCBI taxonomy): domain Eukaryota; kingdom Viridiplantae; phylum Streptophyta; class Pinopsida; order Cupressales; family Cupressaceae; genus Sequoia; species Sequoia sempervirens. The sequence goes on from VDFB02008146.1 coordinate 65,392, forward strand.
TCAAGTCGAGAAGGCACGGAAAATGACTTAACTAATTATGGAAAATTATCATTTCAAAATCATACGAGGATACTAATAAATTATTTTCATTCATTAATGAATAATTAGCTTTCATTAAATAAATAATAAAATATTTTTTAATTAAGTGATTAATTATAGATAATAGTAATAAACAAGATAAATAATAATAAATGATATATAATAAATTGATAGAGCAACAAACTCCCACGAAAACCAATTTTATAGAGACCTTCACAATGCACGAGAGAAGCCAATGCTCTTTCACCGAAGAGAAAATATGTTGAATATAAGAGATGCATATATTACAAAATGTACAACCTTTTAAAGGCATAAAAAAATATGCAATGGGTGTAAAACTACCTGATATGGGAAAGAAACCACCCAAAGTAATTAAATGCAAAACTAAAGCCTAAGTAAACTTAAGCGTAAATGTAATTTACTCTAACACCCCCCTTAATTACAACTTAGGGAGAATGAATGAAGATGCAATATGGGTCTTAGCTACACAACCATGTTACGTACCCATTTACAATGCAAAGATAAATCTCTCACAACCGAAGAAAAGGAGAAAAACCCTGTGGGAAAAAACCCCTCTCCAAAAGAGAGAAAATAAAACAAAAATGATGCATGGATGGAGGACTCAGTCACACCCCTCAAGTACTACATACATCATATATATACAATCAATGATCCCCCCAGAGGAGGGAAAGCAAGAGATATCATATCCCCCCCATAATGAAGAAGCTCCAATGTCGATGACGGAGGCCTGAAAACAAGATGATCCAATTCCTGCAAGCAACACCTCTTCCCTTAGGAAGAAACAATTCCACCGGATGAAGAAGGAACCACTCCATATCCAACTGAGAAGGGGAAGAAGGTCTCCAAACAAAGCAATCATGATCATGATCAAACACAATCAAGAAATGTGACATATCAAGAGAAGGCACAACCAAGTCAACCTCCAAAAATAATCTAAGAGAATCAATTAGCATGCTACAACTGTCATCAAAGAGGATAGAAATACCCTCAAGAGAATCTCCCAAATTTGCAAGGTGAGTCTTAGATACAAACAAATTAGAGATGTCTGCCAAGTACTCATCCAACAAAACAAGATCTGGGGGATCAAAGATAGACTACTGCTCTGAAGGATCAATCTCTGAATCAACATGAACATTATCATCATGAGTCTAAAGTACCCCAAAATGTAGATGATTGGTGGAAATGGACATGTCTAGGGAGCTCCCAGAAGAGATACGATTAAAGACTTTGAAAGGATGTTGGACGCAACCCCTGTATTATGAGGGGGTACCCTTTAGGTGCAGAATTTGTTATAAAACTAGGCATTTGGCTATGCATTGTGTCAAAAATAGAACAAAAAAGTCTACTACATGGTGGAAGGATGTCACGCCATAGCACTAAACAATGGAGAAAGAGAAGGAGAAGCAAATGGCCTGTAGAGGAAAGAAAAGGAAGAGGAGGGTTAGGTACCTGAGACTTTGGGCCAAGAAGGAGAGGCATTGGTGAAAAATGTTACAAGGGAGGAGCAACAACAACCTAGAGAGACCCAGACCTAGGAAGAGAGTCTGTTGTTGAACAGTGTTAATGCAGTTCTAAATGGAGGAGAAATGGAGTCCAAAAATGGGACAGCAACACCGGAGTGTTGAGAGAAGAAGGGAGGGGTGATATTGCAAGAGAAAGAGACAGGGAAACAAAAATTTGTTGAACAGTATCAACACGAAAATAGCATTCTGACTAAAATGTTACAGAGCCCCTAGGACAAATCATTGAAATGGAAAAAGGAGACGGAAAGGGTGGAAGAAGGTTGGCACACGATGAAAGAGAAGAAAGAAAAGAAGCTAGAGAAAAAATCATTTGCAATGGTTCTTTGGTCTCAAACAAAGGGCAGACCAAGTAGATCTTCAGCCCAATGACCTATTAATAGTTTTCTTTTAGGAAGTGTTGGTTTTAGGTTTGTTTCTGTAAGGATGCTTGTTGAACCTCTTTTTATGATGAATTGTGTATCTGATGGAGTTGATTGTAATTTGGTTAGGAGGCAAGGCTAAGGGATGTGATTTTGGAGTCTAGAGTTGTGGGAAAGGTGTCTTTAAAATGAAGATGTAATGAAATAAGCTATGTAATCTAATTTTTTATTAATAAAATTAACTCTATTACTGACCAAAAAAAATTATAAAAAAAGTGATAATTTTTTTATTATTATAAGTAAATAAGGTTAGTGGCTATTGTAGATGGAATTGTATAAATTTTTATCTAAAATAAAATGTTAATGATATTTATAAATAAATAATATGTTTCTTTTATAATATTTTTATTAATAATTAGTAACATCAAATATATCCTCATAATAAGATATGGGAATGATAAATATGTTGAATTGTAAATGCTCAAAATATTAAATATTAAATGTAAATACTTGCCTCTAGGATGAATTTTGAATATAATTGTGCTCTTAAGTGTTTCATCACTACTGTAGAAAATGAGGGCTTGTCGAACAAATGTTCATAAGAATCTATAAACAAATTATTCTTTTATCAAGGTTATTTTCATGAATGTGAAATTGATCCAATGAGTGTAGATTTGAACCAAACATGGAAATTTGTTATCTATTTAGGGATCTAATCTTTAGTAATTTTTATAATTTCATTTCATCTTTCCTCAAAGAACTTATTTTGATCTTTACATAAAAACTTGGATTTTGTGCTTGAGAGTTTCTATATAACAAAGATAATACACATTTATGTCAAACCCTTGAAATGATGCCAAGATAATAAATTTTCAACAAAATTGAGTATAGAAAGTAGTCATGTAATATACCCTAGGGTGTTAATATAGGCTTAATATTACTAGATGAGCAGCACTTCATAAGTAGTCCCATGGTGCATGCTAAAAGGTGTTCAATTCATGTGTTCATTAGATGCTCTAAATGAGAGGGTTTGTCTTTAAATACAACAACCTAGCATCAAATTTAACTATTTTGTACTTCAAGTTAGATCATAAAATTTAATTAAAAATAAAATAATTGGGAACAATTTTGAGTTCCATTTTTATAATAATGGGATCATTTATGTGAATACAAAAATGGTCTAGGATAGGACATGGATAAACAAAGGATTACGTCTAGACCTTAGGAATGAATATAGATTGGAACAAAATTAAAATTCAAGATCATTATGTTCCCAAATTCCATAGAAAATCAATATTTAACACCCTCATTATTGCATTAGGATAAATGGGTCAAAGTGAGTTTAGAATGAAGGGGGAAACTACAATATATGCAATTTGACCATTACATTTTCTCCCATTTTTTCTTGCATGTGAACTACCATGAGAATGCATGTGTCAAAGTAAAAACACAAAACCAATATAAAAGAAAAAAATATGGATACCTAGAAAGGTATGAATATAGAAGTAGATGTCATTTCAATAAATGTTCCCTTGTGAAGAGTGCCCCAATTGCAAATACAAAAGAAAATAATCCAAATAAGTAGCATCCATAAAGCATTCAAAATAAGAATAAACACAAATGCTAACTATCTAGAACAAAATTAAATGGTTGCACCTCTTAGTAGCTAGATACTACATACATGACTAACATGGTACTACATAAGCATCTAGATAATACACTTGGCAACTAGATGTACTACTAATGCAACTAATATGGTATTACACACAATTTATCTATTGGATAAACAAATAATGTGGTACTGCACTTTGTAGCTCGATACTAGATAAGCATGTGATAGTCCTTGTGATCATATCAAAGAGAGTGGTGTTTGTAAAATTGTAAGCACCCTCCAATTATTTCAAGCAAATAATGCAAGTTAGAAGAGAGTAGATAAATATATTAAAATCTCAATGATCATATAATAATGTAAAGATAACATGTAACACCATAGGAATATACTAATGATATGCTCATGAAAGCACATATAAAGGTAGCCAAATATATGCCCCAATATTTCTCTCAAGTAGGGAAATGAAAAGTATCCATGATTGCTAGATAAAAGATCTTGTAAGTTGCATAAATTTTAAATATCATCGCAAAAGTAATGAACATATGGTATAACCATAGTTAGGATAAACTTGGACTAAGCATAAAATCATGGGATGTGACTATGATAATAATATAAATTAGTGTAATCACTAGAGAGAAAGATTGTGTTAGTAACATTTGGAAAAAATGATAAATGTATTCATCATATGGAAGACTATGGAGGTCCTATACTTATAATAAAAAATATCATGTGAGTAACATGTAAGTGAAAAGTGTAAACACAAGTACAATAAATGTCACAAACATGGACAAGTGAGATAATATCATATGATGTAAATAATCACATATTGGAGAACCTATAATTATCTAAAAATATATATCATTAGTAGAATCTGAGTACAATAAATAATGATAATCATGAAAATATTAATTCTAATATGTATACTTTCATGTAAACCTACATGTTTGAACCTCAAATGTGGGAAGCTTGCAAAAACTCTCAAATTGAGAATCCAACTCTTCATGAGATTTACAATAAGCTCTCAAAATCACTTGTGGAGGAAAAGGAAATAAAGAAACAAAAAAACATACAAGAAAGTAAAACTAATCTTTAAGTGAATGATTTGGAACCAAATCTCTGGATAAGATGATTATTTCTAAATTGAATTAATCACATGATAATAATTAATAAAGATATCCATAATATAAGTAAACAATTATCTTTATATCAAGAGAAATAAATCCAATCATGAATTCTTTTATTAGTCAAAATAAGAGTGCATAGTTAAATATATATGAATAGTTATATCAAAGTTAGATCATAAAGACTATTGAAATTGAAAATAGATGAGAATATATTAAGTCTTTAAAAACTAATTGAGAATAGAGCTCTTACTTATATTGTTGACAGTAAAATGTAGACATAAGGTCTATATTTTTTATGTTGAAGTTAATCTCAGGTAGTGCAATAGGAAGAAATCAAAATAGTGTGATAGATAACATATCCATAACATAAAGGTTCATAGAATTTTATAAATTACTAGACACTGTTATTTAGGCCTACTCATATATTCACATATATTCTTTCTACAATTATCTTTATATCAAACATAAGAGAAATAAATCCAATCATGAATTATTTTATTAGTCAAAATAATCTAGTGCATAGTTAAATATATATGAATAGTTATATCAAAGCTAGATCATAAAGACTATTGAAATTGCAAATAGAAGAGAATATATTAAGTCTTAAAAAAATGTAGACATAAGGTCTCGATTTTTTATGTCGAAGTTAATCTCAAGTAGTGCAATAGGAAGAAATCAAAACAGTGTGATAGATAACATACCCATAACATAAAGGTTCATATAATTTTATAAATTACTAGACAATATTATATAGGCCTACTCATATATTCACATATATTCTTTCTACATTATAAAATATATACCACACACTAGATATAGACATCACATATGCTTGAGAAGCTTCTCCTTATTTTCTCTATTCTATTATGTTATTTTACATCTTATCTCTCTATTATATCATTGTGTGGTACACATATATGTGGATACATAGAGAGATGTGTCAACCTTCCTTCATATATCTCTTGGATGTGTTGTAGAAGGTACCACATTATGCTATTTTCTCTGGAACTTATCTTTTGATGACTATTGGTTTATCTTGTTTTTAGCTCCTATCTTGGCAACATCCTTCTAGGTTGTAAAAAATATTGAGTCCTCATGAAACCATTCTATATTTGAGTGTGATTCTAGGGTAGAATATTTTTACAAGTCATCTTGATCTACTTGTACTTTTCCTCCCAATTATTTATCAGTTTCTCTTTCCTCTTCCTCATCTTGTTTCTCCCTTTATTCTTCATTTTATTTCTAGAGACTACCTCAATCTCTACATTTTCTATATTTAGACTTGTGGAAACCATAGGAATTGATATCTCTATTTTTTCTTGTTATTTTCCCTCTTACTTTTTAGTGTGTTTTGGTTCCTCTATTTTTTTGGTTGGGGTTTCTCACTCTCTACTAATTTATTATAATCTTGTTGTGTTGTTTTTATCACTTATTCATATAGTTTACAATTAACCTTTGTATTATCCATGTTGTGTAGTAGTGTATCTATCCTCTACCATTTTTCTCAACTCTTGATCTTGAAATATTTGTAACCTTGCTTCTTGTTGTTAACAAGCATTTGGTCCTTAGCTACTTATTCAATTACTTTTATTTTTATTGATAAGTCTATTTTGAAAGCTTCCTCTTTTTTCTACAATTTTCTTTTGTAATGTTTTTTATCTCCTCCAAGAATCCTTTAGTGATTTGTTCCACAATGTATGAAATTACTATTATAAACTTATTCATAATTCACGAATTACTTCTTCTCATTTATAGTAGTAATAGAGTAAGTCTGAAATACTTTTAATGATTTTCCTATTGTATATAATGTTCTTAACAACTTCCTCTTGTCCAAAGAAGGTACTTAAGCTTTCTTTTGTGTCACTTTATTCCTTGTCCTTTGTGTTACTTATATTTGTGTAGTTTCTTTGCCTCTATTTTTAAACTATCATTATATTGCACCAAAGCCTTATATTTGTTTCTTGTTGTTCTATTAGGTTATTCACTTGGTCATATCTCCTTTTCTAAGTTCATTTATAAATAAAATCTCTATGATTTTTTCCACTAGAGTCTTAGTTTGTATGGGGCTATCTTCAACATTGACTTTTTCTACCACATCTTATTTCCTCTTTCCACTTTCTATTTATTTTTATAGTTGATTGCTTGTTCTAGAAAAACTTAGTCTCTCCAATATACTCTTGGTTTCTTCCCATATGGATCGAGCGTCTTGTTGGATAGTGACTTCTTCAATGACAAGTGGTAAGGATCTCATCTTGTTCTAACTTTTTTCACAATTTTCTCCTTCTCTTTGGTAATTTTTTAGTAGCCTCATTTTCTTTATTATCTATGAAATCCCAAAGTGTTCCAAACCTTTTATTAGTGGTATATTTTGGATATGAGAGTATTTTTAGAGTTGTATATTCTAGTAATTCATTGGAAGTTTCATATGGTAGTGGTGGGATGGGAAAATTATGCAATCCAATTTCTTCTAAGTGATTGAAGTATTTGTCAATGATCAAGGCCACATCATTTCCTAGTTTGCTTACTACTCCATAGATCAATAATTCTTATTCTTGTATTCTTTATTAAATTTTCTAAAATTATGATTCATACCCATACCCAAAAATAATAATTATCAAGAAACCCTTCATATTTTTTTCAATTTTCTTTGTAATTATTTTGATAGATCTCCATATATATGGTGAAATTTTAGGTAATTCATGTAAAACACTGTAGGGATATGCACACTATTAGTGATTCATACTTAAAATCATGGCGGCTTCTTCTTTCTTTCTCCAAGTGCTCCAGTAATTGCTCCTTTTGGGTTTCACATAGGTCGTATTTTGTTGTTCATTGTTATTTAATGTACCTCATGAATACATGAATTTGAGGTAGATTATTCCCTTTTGGTATGAAATAATATACATGTAAAGCATTTAATAATATAAGTTAGTATTGATAAATATCCTATTAAATGTGAAACCAATGAGTGTAGTTGTGAAATTATTATCCTTTGTCTCATAATCCTAATACTCTATGGAATGCTTCTCTAGTAATTATAAAGAGTTTTTCCAAATATATGAATTCACCATGAATGTGGGTCAACACCAGTCAGATCCATTTGTGAGCATTGCACAATTTTGGAAATTATTTCCAAATTTCTAATTTGAACTTACTAATGTTAACATAATGGGGTAGGAATTATCTACTTACTTGATCCCTTAGGTATTTAGTTTCTTTCACAAATCCACTATTATATATTGTTAAATTGGTGTGAATATGTTTTTGGACATCCTCTACATACACGAATCCTCCAAGGATGTTTAGAAAGCATCTTTTGGTTCATTTTTCATAGCCTTCCATAGAAACAAATAATTATCAAAATTGAGGAAATATTTCAAAATTTTAAATTTTCAAATGTCGAAATAAACAGATCTCTAGCCACCTCTTCGACAAAAACTCTTAGGGAAGATACTGTAACTAGGAGGCTCTAATACCATGATAGAGCAACAAAATCCTAGGAAAACCAATTTTATAGAGACCTTCACAATGCACAAGAGAAGCCAATGCTCTTTCTCTGAAGAGAAAATATGTTGAATATAAGAGATGCATATATTACAAAATGTACAGCCTTTTAAAGGCATAAAAAATATGCAACAGATGTAAAACTACCTGATACGGGAAAGAAACCACCCAGAGGAATTAAATGCAAAACCAAAGCCTAAGAAAACTTAAAGGTAAATGCAATTTACTCTAACATAAATGATAATTAATGAATGACTAATTAATGGTATGATAATAATGGTATATAATGATAATTAATAGTTGATGTTTAGAAGAATAGTTTTTAGTGTCTACATTTTACCCCTCTTTGAGACAATGTTTGAAGTAAAATTGTTTCAACGAAAATGGTGCAATCACAAATGGAGGGTTTAGAAAGAATTGTCCAAATTGTGTAGCTTGGAGTCAACACAATGGAAATAACACATGAAAATGATCTACAAATATGATTCTTTATTGAATTGGAAATCTTACATGCAACATATGCCTCATGGGTGAGTATCTAGGACTCACAAGCTTTCCACAAGGGAATTCAACATTACAACTAGCCAAAGGCCATATAATAGTCCCCAAAGGGTTGATGCGAAAAATGTAAAGTCTAACTAATCATGGACTACTAACTAATAATTAATGATCTACATTGAAGTAAAATGATCTTAAATATGCTTCTCAAGCTTCAACAAAGGGTTGCATCATCCATAAGGGTTCATAACCGATGAATGAACATCTGTGAAGGTTGGCCTCAAAATATGAAAAAATAATCCCTCGTGAAATGAAATAACTTGTGAATCTCTAGGATAGGTCCCAATAATCCCAAAATGCTTTTATGATGTCCCAATAGGCTCTACATGACCTGGAATAGGTCTGTATTAATAAATCTAGACCAGGTTAGCCCCAAATGCTCTGACAGTGAAATACAATGAAATTTTGAGAGCAATAAATTTCGATAGACAAATGCAAATTATGTGAAATCTAGATATATGATAGATGACGATGTAGATTCTATATCTTACTTTGTGAGTTGAAAAACAATATTTTGGTGGAATACAAAATGAAATAAAAATATTGCTACTGAGTGCAATGCAAGAAAAAAAATGGTTTTGGTTGATACAAGATTGCATTACAACTAGGGATGCTCCTGAATCAAACACTCGAGGTTGGAAGAAAAGTGAGTCCCTCAATTTCTAGAGCTAAGAGGAAAACCAAGATGGTCCACCTTAGCCTGAGATATCAATGTTGTATCTTCCAAGCTGGTTTTCCTTTCCACTTCACGAAATGTTCCTTGTATTGCCTATTCCTTGTGCTCCTAGTTCTAGTGTCCAAAATCTGCTCAATATCTTCTAATGTTTGATGTGGTAACTGCTCCTTCAAATCTACTTCATCACTACTGCCACTTGACTATCCTTCATCATACTCATATATGTCTACAACATTGAAAATAGGTGATACATCCAATGTCTCTGGTAACTCCACTTCCTATGCATTAACAAAATTGAACTTTCTTAGAATCTTACATGGTCCAAACTTCCTCATCTTCAAATTATTGTATATTCCTAATAGAAATATCTCCCTCCTTAGATATACCATTACTTCAACTCCAAAACAAAATTCCTTATGTCTTCGGTGCTCATTTTCCTTTTCCTTATACTTATTGTTCATGCCTTATGAATACTTTCAGACCTAATTATTTAATATCTCCATGAAATCTTCAAATTCTTCTACAATCTAAACTCCTCTCATTCTCCATACTCATGTCTCTTAATTTTGCAACTCCTTTGGGATGTACTCCGATAACAATCTCAAATGGTGTATTCCCTATACTTTAATTAACTGAATTATTGTATGCAAATTTTTCTTGTGGTATAACTATATCCCAATTTGTTGCCTTATCTCCAACCAAGCATCTCAACAAGTTACCCAAACTTCATTTACTATCTCTATTTTTCCATCTGTCTATGGGTGATATGTTGAACTAAACTTTGGGTCTAGCTTCATTTTATTCCATAATTTCCTCCAAAAGTATCCAATGAACTTGGTGTCTCTATCTGAAACAATACTCTTAGGTAATCCATGCAATCTCACAATATCTTGGAAAGATAAGTCAGCAACATGCACAACATTATTAGTCTTCCTACAAGGAATGACTTGTGCAATTTTAGAAAAAATGTCCACTACTACCATTATAGAATCAGAACCTCTCTATGTTCTTGGAAATTCCAAAAATTAAATCCATGCTCAAATCTTCCCAAGGTCTCTTTGGTATTGTGAAAGGTTTGTACAATCTAGTATTTTGACTACTCCCTTTTGCAACTTGACAAATTTCGTAACTTTGGGCATACTTCTTGACAACCTTATATAGTTGTAGCCAAAAATAATGTTCACTCACCAAAGCTACGATCTTATCCACTCCAAAATGTCCTAATAGACCTCCACTATGTTTCTCCTTGATCAAATTTTCCCTCATTAAACTCCTCAAGATACATAATTGATTTCCTTTGAACAACATATCTTCTTGAATGAAATAGTCCAACATTGGGCTTTGATCTATCACTACTGGTTCCTTACATTCTCTCCATGCTTCAACAAAATCTGCATCATCCTCATACATATGCTTCAATTCCTCAAATCCCCATACTTTTATCCTCATTTCTTCCAGCGAATTCCTTTTCCTACTTAATGCATCTACAACTTTGTTTGACTTGTCACTCCTATGTTTCAACACAAATGTGTAACTTTGCAAGAACTCAACCCATCTCATATGTCTCTGATTAAGCTTCCCTTGATTGTTCAAATACTACAAATCTTAATGATCTATATACAACACAAAATTCTTAGGAAACTTGAATAACGTCTCCACTTCTTCAAGGCTTGAATTATGGCATAGAATTCTTGATCATAAACTAAATATCTTCTTCTGGCATCATTCAACTTCTCATTGAAAAATCTATAGGTCTTCTTTCTTGACTCAATAATTTGCTCCAATTGCATTTCCACTTGCATCACAATCAACTTGAAACACTTTGTCAAAATCTGGTAATGCTAAAACTGGATACTTTGTCACCTTCGACTTCAACGATTCAAAACTTCTTTGGGCTTCAGATGTCCACTTAAATTCCTTCTTATATCCTCTCATTGTCTCAGTCATGGGTGTATGAATACTACTAAATATCCTGATAAACTTCTGGTAGAAACTTTCTAATCCATGGAATGATCTTACTTCTCCAATATTTACCAGTGTAGGCCAATCAACAATTTCTCTAACTTTCTTAGGGTCCATCTTCAATCCTTTAGTAGAAATAACAAAACCAAAATATACTAACTTTTTCTTTATAAAGCTACACTTCATGACATTAATCAATAACCTCTCTTATTTCAACCTCTACAATACTTTCCAGATATACTACAAATTTTCTTCTCTAGTCTTACTAAAAATTAGAATATCACCCAGGTAAACAATGAAAAGCTTACCCAAATATTTCTTCAATACTTCATTCATCAATCTCTTGAAAGTGTTCAATGCATTGGTCAATCCAAAAGGCATCACTAACCACTCATAAAATCCTTCATTATTCTTAAATGTTGTCTTCCATTCATCTCCTTCTCTAATTTTGATCTGATGATATCCATTCTTTAGGTCAATCCTTGTGAAATACTTTGCTCCACTCAAATAGTCCATAATTTCATCCATCCTTGGCAATAGGAATCTATACTTGACAGTGATCCTATTGATTTGTCTTGTATTTGTACACATCCTCCACTCTCCATCTCTCTTTGGTGCAAGTACAACAGGTTCTACATTTGGGCTCAAACTTTCTCTGATCAATCCTTCCTTCAATGGGTATGTGTAGGATCATCATGGAAAAAATAGGCCCTTAAGTGGTGAAAAATTTAGAAAAATCAGAGTTGGGCAACTTGACGTAAAAATTTGAATAAGTTATCTATATTATTTCAAAAATATGTTAGAATATAATCTGTAGCAAATTGAATGTTGTTTCTAAACTACTAGGTTTTTTTTTTTTAAACTATTTGGTGAAAATTTGAAATTTCAATGTGCAATAGTACTTAAATTTTAGGGGAAAAATAAGTAGGTGTTTTTGGCCACCATAACCATAATAAAATGATAATATTTTTTATAAAATTTTAGATATAAGTAGAGGACTCATGTCCTGATGTGATGCATATTTTTTTGTAATTTTTTTCCACTTAAATAATTAATTATGAATTTTTTATTACAACTTTTTAAAAAATACAAAAACTCATATTTTTGACCACCTTAACTTGGTCAAAACTTCGTGAAATTCATTTTTTTTAATCCTATAGTATGTGAAGCACAAAATGTGATGCATGTTTCAAATTCAAAAAATGTGATACTGTTTGAAAGTTATAGATGTTTTTTAATCCGCCTAGACCAATCAGGACTTTAGTCATAATTCAAATAGAAAATGAATAATAATTATTTATTAAATTCAAAGTAAAGCATAATTTATATTGGTGGAAAACTAAGAATATCCTTTAAAAACCCTTTTTGTGTCATCAATTTTGGGTAAAAAAAAATTGTCAGCCACATACCCATCATATTGCCACTTTTTGGCCCATCATGATCCTACACATACCCCAATTTAAATCTGTATCTGCTAGTTCAATTCTTCATTTTCTATTGGTGTCATTCTATTTGCTGCCTTGTTTGCAAAACTTACTCCTAGTATAAGATCTATATGATGACTAATACTTTGGACTAGTGGTAAGCCATCTAGTACATTTTCTGACATGATGACTCCATGCTCTACAAGTAGTTAAATGCTACCTCTTCCTTCTTTCTAGTAAGGTTCTCTACCTTTGGGCCATTTCTTCTCTTTGGAATCAATGCAAAACATATTTTCTCATGTCTCAACCCATCAAGAAATTTCCTTCCATCTACAAAACATAGTTTGGCAATGCCACAAAATTTAGTCTTCTCCTCTTCCTCTTAAGGTATCAACTTAATTATTTTTCCATTTGATGTCACGGTGTTATTGTTCCTTCTTCAATCATGAATTTCCTTCTTATCATATTTCCATGCTCTTCATAATAGTAAATGACAAGAATCCATACACATAATATCACACAATACTTCATCCCTATATGATCCAATATGAAATTTCACCAAACATTGCCCATTCACCAATATCTTATGTTCATCTTGAATACATGCTATCCTATAGTGGTTGGGATGTTTCAATATCTCTAGATTCAACACAGCTACCATCTCTTCTAAAATTGGTTATTAGTGCTACCACTATCAATGATAAGTTTACATAGCTTGTGTACCACAAATTTTTGGGGATAAGCAATGTCTTGCACTTCTAGGGTTTTGCACCTAAAAGGAGAAAGGTATCCCACAAAAAAATGGGTGGTTCACTCAAGAATAATGCAAATATGATTGGAATATGTCTAAATAGAATGTCCTAGATGCAAAGAATTGATAAAAAAAAATGACTAATGAATGAAAACTAAAGAAATGTAAAATGTTTGAAAACATAGTGTTGGATGAAAACATGTACTAAATGACCTAGAAATGATTATGAAATAAAATAGAAAATTGTAAAATTGAAGAGGTGCACCTAGAAAAGTGTTATAGACTAGAAATTCTACTGATCCTGAAATTTTGACCTACTAGGACACTTATGCCATTCTGGGTGACTTAGTCCTAGATCTGGAAAACTGCATTGAATCCCATTTCAACCAAATGGGTATCCAGATCTACAAAAAACTCTAAAAAAAATGTGTAGTGGGACTAAGTCACCACTAATGGTGATTTATTCCACTTTGTCTTTTCTAAAAATCTAAAAGTGGAAACGAAAGCCCTCATTCTGCACTTTTTGTTCCTCCAGGTGTCTAGTTCTGAAACTCTAATTTTTGGCACACTAAGTGACTTTTGTGGATATTTTGACTTAGCCAACAAGGATATATCTTCAAGAAGTTTTCAAATTATCCTCCAATGATTTCCAAACCTTCAAAGCACCCAAATTTGCAAACACACAAGGAAAGAAAGAGAAATGTTGAATGTTAGGGAATAGGGTTTTCCTTGGTAAAACCCCTTTTAGGTAATTAAACCAAATGAAGAAATAAGAAGAAACATGAACATGAAATTAAGGGATTAGAAACTTTCCATGATGATATATCTTGAATTTATGCAGCAATAGATGAAGAATCTACCCTTAATTGTTTGAAAAATGATCTTGAATGCTCTCTAGATGACCTAACCCTAGCTTGCTTGACTTGAATGCATGATGAATGAGGAATGAATAATGAATGAATCATGAATTATGGTTTAGAAGCTTTTTAATATTGAAAATTCACCTAAAATTCCCATTAATTTGATCCCCAAGGCCGACATGAAGGAAAAATAAACTTAAAATCCATTTTTTTCCACTCAAACCTCAAAAATAGCCCAAATGGGACTAAGTCGCCAAGTAGGGAAACTTAGTCCCACGTAGATGGAACTAATTCACCTAGATGGGAGACTTAGTCCCACAAGGGCTCTTTTGCTAGCTAGATTGTCAGGGAATGAATAATTTTAGTTTCTATGTTGTTCTAGTCAGGTCTTTGATCAAATTATGCCTTGAGATGCATAATATGGGGCTATAGGGGCCTATTAATGATGATGTAAAGGACAATTAGGGCTAGGGACATAAAGTTCAATTTGAAAGTGTGATTAACTAAACTTTACAATATTAGAATGAGGTCCGCATAGCCTAGAAAGGAACATCTAATGTGAATGTGTAAAACACATTACAACACTAGATTAGAATTAGGTTTAATTTACAAGCCTTCTAGATTAATGTGAGAATGCCATTAAATAAATTTTACAATATTGAATTAGGGGAAAATAGGTCCACTAGTCTAGAAAAGTGTGAAATTCTTTCACAATACTTTACAACACCTTTACAATACATCGTTGCATGCATTTTATTCAGTTTGCAAGGGTCCAAGACCTAGTGTGGATGTGTAAAAAAACTCACTACACTAAATCAAGGCCCCATTAAGTCTAATTTGTCATCAATTATTCCCATATCAAGCAAGAAATACATTTTTTTGTGGTACAACTTTCCTTCAGACTTACATCTAGTTCTGAACAAACTTTTCCTTTGTGGTGGTTCCTCAATCACTTCTTCATGCATTAAAGCTCTCCTCATCACCAATGATTCACTTTTCTCAAGTTTCCCAACTAAATTAGGGGATTCAATATTTTCTTCATCCATATAAGCTTCTCTTCCAATAGGCTCAAGATTTTTGTCGATACTTCCTTGATAACACTCAAATTCTCTATGTCCTTCACCTCCACACTTGAAATAGGTTCTTTTGAATGGTCTTCTCTTAGATCTTCCATCATCTCTCTGATATCCTTCATTGTGGTAAGAATTATGACCTCATCTATCACTACAGTAGAAATTTATGTCTTATCTACCTCTGTGGTATGAATTAGCATCCTCTTCTTCACTCTTGGTAGGGATTTACATCGTTGTTCTACTTTGCATAGGGTCTTCTCTCTTTGGATTGGGGTCCACTCCTCTAGAATATTCCTCTTGCACTTATTTGCCTTTGCTAAAATTTCTCGTTTAGCTTCTCTTCTACCTTCAATGCAAATTGATATGCTTCCTCAACTAATTTCATCTTTACCAGGCTCAGTTCTTCTTGAATATTTGTTCCCAGTCCATTGATATATCTTGCAACATTTTCCTTGTTTACTTCACTATGACCAGTTATGATTATCATCTTGTAGAATTCTTCAATATATTCTTTCATAGATCTCTCATTTTTTCTTAGGTTCTACAATGTTTTCAACAATTCAAACTCATAGTCAATAGGTATGAATTGATTCTTTAACTTTGTCACCATTCTAGATCCCATTTGATTATTTTTTCTTTTCATCTCCTATTACTATCCAATTGAACTTCTTTCCACCATAAAGCATCATGGCCTTTCAAAAAAAAATTCAAAAATCTAACTCTTTTAGGATCCTCAATTTATTCATATTCAAAGTATTATTCCATTTCATTGATCCAATCAATCAATTTTTTAGGATTCAAATTTCCCATGTAATTTTGAATTTCAACTCTAGGTATTTTCCCAATCTTTGAAATAGCTTTCAATATCTTCATCTAATCTGATTCTTCTTCTTCTTTTCCTAGGGCTTATGCAATTTTGTTCACAACATGATCTGCTTCATCATCACTTTCATCCTCATGTCTAGGGTTTAGGCCTCACCTTCTATCTTCTTCTACTACATCCAAAATGGAATCACATCTCATGCATCATTTCCAACATCTCATCCATTCTTCCAGAAACATTTTCCATACCAGGCACTCTCCTTGGTGGCATCTCTCCCCTCAAATCTAGTGCAACTATCTTGATTTGGTGATCTGGATACAAGGGTTTCAACTACCTCACAATCAGCGATCAATTGAAAAACACATGTAGTCTTTCTCATATGGTTGATTTTTTCACCTCAAGGAATTCCTTAAGGACTCACAAACTCACTCTAATACCACTTGGTGTAGTCACAGATGGAGTGTTCAGAAAGAACATTCCAAACTATGCAGCTTAGAGTCAACACATCATAAATAACTCAAGAAAATGATTTGCATATATGATTCTTTATTTAATTTGCAATCTTACATGCAAGATATGTGCCTCATGGGCAAGTATCCAGGCCTCACGGGTTTGCAAAAAGGGCATTCAACATTACAATTGGCCAAAGGCCTTATTACAGTCCCAAAGGGTTAATGCAAAAAATGTGAATTCTAACTAATCATGGAATACTAATTGATAATTGATGATCTACAATGAAGTACAATGATCTTAAATATGCTACTAAAGCTCCAAAAAAGGTATGCATCAGCAATAAGGGTTTATAACCTGATGAATCAACAAGACAATTGGCCTAAGATTATGAAAAGATAACCCCTAATGAAATGAAATAACTTATGAATCTCTAGGATAGGTCTCAATGAACCAAAGATTCTTGTTTGATGTCCCAATAAGCTCCACATGACTTGGAGTACGTTTGCATTAAGAAATATAGACTAGGTCAGCCCCAAATTCTCTAATAATGATATATATTGAAAACTTGAGAGTGATAGCTTTTGATAGACAAATGAAACTGATGTGAAATCTAGATATGTGATAGATGTCGATGTGTAGATGCTATATCCTGCTTCACAAGCTAAGAAATGATACTACGGTGGAATGGGGAATGAAATACTAAAATTGCTATTGAGTGGAATGCAAGAAAAGAAATTTTTTTGGTTGATACAAGATTGCTTTACAACCAAGGATGCTCCTGCATTAGAAAAAAAAGTAGTTAAGAAAAAAAAATATAAGAGATGAAGAAAATTATGATATGTCATAGTATAGTAGAAGAAACAATGTCAATTTAGAAAAGTGAGATAATTGATGATGCCATGTCAAGAGCTTATCCATGCAAAAGCTACATGGGTGAAATATCCACAAAATTAATGTGAAACAAAAGTTAAATGGAAGATGAAAAATATTGGAATAAAAAGAAGGAAAAAATAAAGAAAATTAAGAGATGAATGCAAGAAATGTTATTATGGATGAAATGATGATGGATTTATTATGATGATGTGTTATATTGACTTTGAGCTTACAAATTTTCTTTAATATATCAATGAATGTTATGCACTAGAGTATAAAAGACCAAGGCAACAATGTATCTAATGTATGGATTGTCTCTCAAGAATACAAAAAATGAGAGGATACCCTAGCACTCACAAGGCATGTGATGCTCTCAGTGGGTATTTAATGAAACAACCAACATACATAAGGATTTCTCTACATGTCAAAAGGTACTTGACCTTGGTGGGTTTGATGAGAGAAAAACCATCAAACATGACACATAAATAATAGATATTGCCCCAATGTATACCATTCAAATGAAATTATGATATGGTGCATGTTTTTGGTAACCTTGAGTAGGCATAGTATGGGTAAAAACATAAGGGAAATAAAAATAAAATGATCAAAAAGATAAACCAAAGAAATATACAAGAACTATCAATTAAAATATAGTAGTGTTACCTCTTGCCAAGGTGTGGAAAAAACTAAAATATGGATTTGAATCATGTTTGGTTTAGGAAATGATACATCCCACTTAAGAAAATTTATAGATGAAAGATAATTTTTATAATGAAAAAATGATGTGACAACTATATGTTATCAAAATTGATTTCTAGATTTATGAGTTTTTCACTAAAAATGCACATTCCAAGTGTGTTGTTTGAAGGTTTTAAAGTCCATGTTGATGCTTGATGTTTTATTTTTTGTTTTTTCATTTATTGATACATTTTTTGGAAATACATGACTTATTTACTATGGAAGGTATCCTAGTCAACAAGTGAGTCAAAAGGCATAAACTAAGATTTATTCTAATGTAGAATGCAATCACCTACCTCTAGTGTATAACAAGGTCTAGATGTAATGCAATGTATGGAGGCATAAACTAATGGAACTTGGAATAGGATAAGGAATGAAAGAGAACCTAAAATATGGTAAAATGTAGTTTATTACTCATTGTCCTTGGAAGAAATGTTTCACCATGATAACTGTCCAAGGTGACACCAAAGGGTGATTTTTACCTTTACTATTTTATTATATATATTAAAAAATTCAGTTTTTTTGGTTCACAAATATAAAAAAATTTGCTTTTTTTTCATCATAATGACTTCCACAAGGTGTCATAAAATTGGTTTTCACTAGAGGCTAATTATTTCTCTTTACTAGTTTCTATTTTTTGGATAATTTTAATTGAGGAATTATTCAAATCAAGCATGAAAGTGTGTAAGGTGCAAAATGTTGATAGGTTTTTCATTCTATTAACCCATAGGGGTATCTATCTATCATGATCCTAAACCATACTTGGAAATTATGAAATATTGACCTAACCTATTAGACTCAACTATACTATTTTGTCTCTATCTTGAAGATTTCTCTATTTTGTCATAATAACAAGACCACAAATCTCAAACTCTTCATATTTTATCTTCTTGTTGTGACTACAATAGAGGTTATTCTATTACTATTGGAGGTGATTGAGGGCATTGAGGTGTCACTCATATATAATTTCTAACTAATGCAAGTTTTCAAATCAACACTCATCATCAATGAGGTTTCATAAGCAAAGATGGAAGTTCAATCTTAATTGGTAAGACAGATTAAGAACTAAAGATGAGGAAATATGGAGTCAGACTATTTGGCATACATATTCTAGTACAATATACCCAAAGGGTGAGATTAAGTTATAATTGATTGCCATGGATAACATATCTTTTTAAGGATTTTTAAGAGGGTTTTAGAAAATTCCTCTCTTTTACCAATATAGTTTTGATAGTATGGAGTGGACCAATGATATTGGATGTGTAATCTCTCATAAAGGTTGTGAACTTCATTACTTTTAAATTATTTTTGCATTATTAATACAATGGTAGAAGAGATACTATAGAAATAAATAATATAATAAAGGATGATTTGGATACCTATTGTTTATTGGTTAATAAGTAAGAGGAATAGATTTGATCCACTTGTTAAAGTATTCAATGGTAGTGATTATAATTTTTTTCCATTGGATGAAGATGGGTGGATCTTTCCATTGATTAGATTGAGACCTCATTATATAAAGGGCTAGGGAATGGTGATAGATTGTAATTCCTATAATGGAACATGAATAAAATATCCATTTTTTTTATAAGCTAGATGTTTCTTTACAAACTAACATGCATCCTACTCCATAGTAAGATAATAGTAGTATTTTCTCTATAGTTTTTTGGTTAAGATTATACCACTAGTGCATGTACCATAGATACTATTATGCACCTCTTTCTATGTGAGAGAATCCTCTTCAAAATTAAGGAATATAAGTAAGGTAACATTGAAGGCCCTTTGATATAATGTTCCACCAAGGATGGTTAAATAGGATGAGTGATGGATAAGGGTTTTACAATGTGTGCAAGATAGGTTGGGTGGTAAGTTTCTATTATGGAGGTAGTTGTATATGTCATCATAACAAGGATCATTGGGATGAACAATTTCATACATGAGCTCTAATTTTTGGATATTATATGTACAAAGACAAAAAAATCTCAAAAAAGGAATTCATAGTGCTAATTATTTTGTGACATATCCAGAAGGGATCAAATTGTAGTCATATCATATGTTCCTTTATTATTGACTCCAAGAACCTATTAAAACTAAATGGAGATGAAATATTCTTTGAAACTAGCTACCATCAATTTGTAGGAAAATAACTTATCATCTTTGGTTTTATATTTATTATTTAGTTGGTTGATAATGAGTTATGAATCTCCATCAATGGGGAGATTTTGGATTTTCTACTATATTTCTATTGTGATAACTTTGATTAAATATTCACATTTTGCTATATTTTTGTACATGGGAAACCCAATCTAAGTATTTTGGGAATGAAATAAACTTGAGGGATGAAGAAAAATATTCTTGCACCTAACTGTAGCATCAAACATTGTCACACTTAACAATTTTGCACTAGGTTTAGCTCCCCACTATGTACTTGGACCTAATTATGCATGTAATATGCCTTCTTTATAAATATATTTAGAAAACTAAAATATAGGATTGAAAATAGATATTTAATATTTAATATTGATTTTTAAGGCCCTAAAAATGATGGGTTTGGACTAGGGCACCCAATACCCTTGTCCAACCCATTTTAGCTAAAATTTGAATATGCTGACCTATCAACATTTTAATATTTGAAAATATAAAATTATTTTTCAATTGTTGATATTTTATTTTTATGAAATTAGAAGAATTGCATATAATTAAAATTATTTTCACCATTGTAATCCTAGGATGTTGGAGAATTCAATTGATTTTATTATTGAGCATCCTAAGACTAGACAAGAGAAGAATTAACAAAATTATAATATATATTTCTGTCAAGCATCATGTTAGCCATCCATCATGTTTTCATGTGATTTTGTTCATTTTTTATGTTCATTTGTTTTGTGAGTACTAGCACTTGCAGGACTTCAAATCAAGCATCAATTTCTCCTTCAAGGTGATTAGTACATGACTTCATTCCATAATGGAATATAGATCTGAGTGGTGAGTTGTAATAATTGTCAATTTATCACTTGTTTGTAATAATTGTCAATTTATCACTTGTTTATCATTTAACCTCTACTTGATCGAGGGTAAGCTCCATTTTTACATCATTATAGCCATTATGGAGGTAGAAATATAAAAATGGGGTTTGGCTTTGGCAAGCCCTTATATGGTAAAAACTTTCCCCCTCTTTCATGTGTGCAGGTTAAAAATATAAAATGAATTGCAAGAATATTAAATCCCTAATTTGGAATTCATGATTTAAAGCCCTAAAATTCATAAAATCAAGGAAGGATTGTATTTTATTAATGATGGATGAATCTCTGATAGTGATTCCTATTGGATATTAGTGTTGTCATTGATGTCAATGGGGAGATTATTGGATATTTTTTCATTATTTTTTCTTTAGTGTTGTCACTAATGTCATCATGTTGAGAAGGTGCTTGTGGTGTTGAGTAGGTGTTGCTAATGTAGTTGGTTCACTTGGTTTCCAAGTACTTTTGAGAAATTTTGAATAGAGTGTACAAGGTGACAGAGTTTTGTTTTGTATTGTGCTCTGCATTTCTTCATGGTTGAATATGTGCTTCTATAGTTTGGATAATATTATCAAAGGTGTTGAAAGGTGTTATATCTAGATTTTTAGGTTATAGATTGTTTCATAGTGGAAGATGTGTTTAACAGTGTGTTGGACTATGAAGAAGGTTTTCTAGGAGAAATGGAATTGCTCTACATTTCTTTGTGTTGAGGTTTCTTATCTTACATATTTGGGAACATGCTAATATTGTCTATACCTATCTTCCCTTGGAGTGTTTGGTGTTTAGTTGTTCCACAACGTTGGTTAGTGAGTTGTATGTCTATGGTTGTGTAGCTAGTTGCACAAGATGATAGTATTCCCAGTTTCAAGTGGTTGCAACAATGTTGCTGAATATTTTGATTGTTCTAGAATATTTTAGAATGTTGTGTGATGTTGATTCATTGTCCACAGGATGTTTCCAGACCTAGAGAAGTGTGAATGTGATTGTTTGTTTGTGTTAGTGTAGGTTTGGCTAAACTGGCTGCTAGTGTTGATTGCGAAGATGGATTGTTGTTTGTGTAAGTGTGGTATAGTGTGTCAATGTAGATTTGGGTCTTGGTTAACCCATGGTGTGGTCCATCTTCATTTCTTTCCACCACAAAAGTGTTTTGTGCTGACCTATTTGGTGGTTACATGTGTTTGAGGTGCATACATTTCATTGAAGCTGACTTGGAGAAGGTTGTTTGAGGTTGTGTTTGATATATAGGAAAGGTTAATTGTTGGAGAAGTGTGGTGTATTGAGTGATGTGAAGGATGATGTGAATTTGTGATCATGTGTTTGAGGTGCATACATTTCATTGAAGCTGACTTGGAGAAGGTTGTTTGAGGTTGTGTTTGATATATAGGAAAGGTTAATTGTTGGAGAAGTGTGGTGTATTGAGTGATGTGAAGGATGATGTGAATTTGTGATCAAGTGGCATGATCTAAGTGCAATCTTAAACAAATAAAGTTATTGGAAGCAATGATTAGAAGGTGCCTACATTTTCATTGTACTTTAAATTGCTAGAGGTTGTGAGCAAAATGTTGTAAATAGTGTAGAGTTGTTATGGTGGATCTTCTTATTGCTTTGAGGTAGTGAACCTCCTTGTAATAGTCTTCTTCTATTCTCTTCTATTTTAGATAGTGAGTCCTTTTGGTAATGAACCCTTGGTAGTGAGTCACTCTTCCTTCTAGTTAGTGATCCTTTTGTAATCAATGTTGTTATTCATATATATGTGAGTTAATACTCACCATGTTTTTTCCCTAATTATGGTTTTCCATGCAAATCTAGAGTTTTATGGTGGTATGGTTGTGTTCATGTGTTTATGTTTCATTAGTTTGCATTCATGTTGATGCATAGTAAGGGTTTAAAGATTAATGAGGGTTTGAATGTTTTAATGTACAACCTATGTTCCACAAGGACACATCCCCTATACTTTTTGGTTGTTTCACATTTCGGGGATGAAACGAGGATGCTAGGATGGCTACGAAACATGCCCCAACCATCCCTTTTTCCAAGCCAAGTACTCAAAAATGGTTGGGGACTTTTTTTGAAGCCTTAGTGGATGTAGGGGATGGCTAGTAGTACCTAGTATGCCCAGGCCATCCCTCGATTGTACCAAGTGTGACTAACCATCCCCTACTGCCCAACCACTTGTCATTTGCATTTTTATAAAAAAATATGAGTTTTTTAAAAAGGGAAAAAGGCATAGGTGGGCTCACAAGGACCACCATTCCACTTTAAACCTAAATGATATTATGATATCCTAAATGTTTAACCTATTCTAAGCAATTAAAATGCAATGGAAAAACATGAAGAAACACCTCAAGATTAGCCTAAGAAATTTGTAAATGCAAAGAGAAAAAGTGTAAAATAATGCAAGTGGTTATACCTTCCCTTTTGCAGCTGAAATTCCTTGGTTGGCCTTTGATTTTGATGTGCTTTGTATACTCCTTGATAGCTCTTGATATGGCTAAATGCAAGCTTTTAACTATATGCTTGGATGTAGATGCAAATGGATGAAATTGATGGCTAGATGAGTGCACAAAATGGCAGCATTTAATTGCAAAATGGCTAAGTGTTAGAAATTCCTTAGAAGATGCGGTATTTATAGAGAAACTTGAATTCTCTAGAGAATTCAATGGTTGGGATTTATCCAACAAGGCCAAGATGAAGGGCTAAGGTGAGTTGAGGACTCACAAGCCCTCACATTTTAACATGTGGAATGTGAGATGGCTAAGGGTGAAATGTTGTGTAGGTGATGTGGAAGGGAGGTACATGATGTGGAGGAAGGACAAGTACCTTCCAAGTACCTTGGGGAGTGAGAATATTTTCTTAAAAAGGAACTTCTTGTCCCCAAGTGGGAGTGAAAATGACATTTGAAGAATTTTGGAATTTATCAAAAATCTCCGTGAGAAAAAAGAAAGTGGTTGGAGAAATAAATGTGAATTAAATTCACATTCATAGGAGAATCTAATGGATAAGAGAGGGTCTCCAAAAATGTGGGAATTGGTCACATGTGCATGAGGTGACAAGTTAAATATTCTAGAAGCCTTGAAAAGATAAAATGTGAATTGAAAATTCACATGGGGAGGAGAGAGACCTAGGATGAATAAAAGTGAGTTAAAAATTCACATAGGAAAGAGGGTCAATGCCCAGAAAGGTAAATGGAAAGATTGACTAAAAAGTGGTGCTAAAAGTGGCCAATGACTTTGATTAAAGTTGTGCAAATACTTGATTATGATCATTAAAGGAAGATTAGAGACAAGTGGCAAATGTAGGAGGATGTGACATTAATCCTTGATTAAGAGGATGCACACCCTAATTATGAATTAATTAAATTAATCCAAATTAGAGATGGATTATGGAGGATGTGACAAAGAGAGAGAAAAGAAGAATTTTAAATTGATTTTAATTCAAAAAGATTAAAATGACTAAATTAAATAAATTGGTGTATTTATTTAATTTAGAGAGGAGAAAGGTACCAAATAAAGTGTTTAATTGTTAAATTAAATACTTTAAGAATCTTATGTGGGAAGTGTAATATTAATTAAATAAATTAATATTGATAGAATTGATGAATAAAGAGGTAAATTTGATCATATGGGAGTGATCAAATTTGGGTGTCTACATTTTTCCCCTCTTTGAAATATTGTTAGAATAACAATGTTTTGAAGAAAAAAAAATGTTGGTGATGAAGAAAGTGGTAGGGATTGATGCCCCAGCCTGAAAGAGGTTGAATGAGCTATCCAAGCAGAGGGAAAAAGGAGAGGTATGCCCCAATGCCTGCCTCAAATGGATGGAAGGAAATGATAGTGTATGCCCCCTTGAGAGGGCGGTTGGGGAAGAAACAAGGAGGCCCCAGATGACTTCTTGATAGAAAGAAATGGAAGACACCGTTGGATAGATCACAAAAAACTAAGCAACTTTTACTTTTGAATGGAGTTGATTGGATGTACGGTTTGCAAATGGTGGCTCTGGGAAAGAAGGGGATTAGTTGGGAGAAAAAAAAAGTTAAATAAAGGTAAAAAAATACTTTTTATTTGAAAAAAGGGGGAAAAGAGGGGTTAAAAGGTAATTGGAAGAATTACCTTGTCTCATTGTTTCTATAGCAGTTGACAGAAGGGAGAGAAGAGGGAGAGGAGACGGAGCAACAATGTCGTAGGATTATGATTTAGAGATCATTCACCAAGCGGATGAGCTGCGAAGACATTGGACTCACTTCACGGTGCCCTGCCAAGTGAGTAATAAAAACGTTGTTATGTAATTTAAACATTTAGCATGTTTTAAAATAGTTAAGGAAAAATGTAAAAGGTGGGTTTTGTGGGCGAGGTGGAATATAAAAATGGGTAATTTTTTGTTTGGAGAGAAAAGGGAGGAAAATGGGATTAGGGGGTGGGAAAATAGGGCGGGCCACCGAACAGAGGGGTGGATCCGCCCCGAGTTGGGGCTAGCTCACCCTGGCAGGGGGCGAAGTCACCCCGAGCTAGGGCAGAGCTGCCCCGATCTGGGGCAGGCTCACCCCCTCGGTAAGGGGTCGAAGTCACCCCGAGGTGGGATGGGCTCGCCCTGGCAAGGGGCAGAGATGCCCCAAGCTAGGGTAGGCTTGACCCGGAAAGGGGTGCGGAGCTGGCTCGAGCTACGAAAAGCTCGCCCTGGTAGGGAGCAGAGTCACCCTGGTAGGGGGCGGAGCTACCCTGAGCTGTAGCGGGCTTGCCCTGGAAGGGGGGGCGAAGCCGCCTAGAGCTGGGGCAGGCTTGCCCCGACAGGGGGCCAGAGCTGCCCCGAGCTAGAGTGGGCTCACCCCGGCAAGGGGGGCAGAGTCGGCCCAGGCTGAGGTGGGCTCGCCCCGAGTTGGGGCAGGCTTGCCCTAGAAGGGGGAGCGGAGCCGCCCCAGGCTAGGGTGGGCTCACCCCGGCAGGGGGATAGAGCCACCCCG
Organism: Sequoia sempervirens; assembly: GCA_007258455.2. Lineage (NCBI taxonomy): Eukaryota > Viridiplantae > Streptophyta > Pinopsida > Cupressales > Cupressaceae > Sequoia > Sequoia sempervirens. Next base: position 91,742 of record VDFB02008146.1, read on the forward strand.
AGCTAGGGCAGGGTAAGATGAGGATAAAAGAGAGAGAAAAGAAAAGGAAAGAGGCAAGTAAAAGATGTCCCAGGGCTAGGAAGATTGTGTACTGATAATCAGGTGGTGTGGATGCAGGGCTTTGTGTGGTTACGAACACATGAGCGACAGTCGGAGGTATTGACAGAGACTATAGCAGCGAAGACTAGCATTGATCATGTGGGTTTATTGCACTTTCTATAGGTGTCGATGATGAGGGCACATCGAGCAATGCTGACGACCTTGATAGAGAGATGGAGCTCAGAGACATCAACATTTCGTCTGCCGACAAGGGAGATGACGATGACACTAGAAGATGTATGGTAGATTTTGAAGTTACCGATAGCAAGGATATTGCTTAGTGATGTGGTATCAAGAGGGGCTGAGTTAGATCACACTATGATGGTGTTATTTGGACACAACGACCTGCCTCTACAGGGTCCGCAGTTGGATCTAGATAGATGTTTGATAGTGGGGGTACCACCTCTACCTTTCTTTTTAGGTGGTCTGATCAGTGGGATATTACCACCGGATCGGAGAAGGCGGTTCTGCAGTCTTTGGTTCATGGAGGTGATTCAACACATTGTTGAGTGGTGTGAGGGACAGATCTCATGGGGTACTTGTGTCTTAGCACAGTTGTACAAGGATATGCATATGATTTGTTACAGGAATATAGTGAGTTTGACACACCCAACCCTTCTACAAGTGTGGGCATGGGATCATATTATGGTAACGAGACCGATTATAGTGAGGGTGGGAGATGAGGATGATAGAGAGCTGGTGGCATGGGGGTATGGAGAGGTGAGGGGCTGGATTTTTTGATATAGAGGGTCAGGAGATATGGAGGGGTGGAGGAGGAGGATGGATGATTTGCAAGAGAGAGACATATTATGGTGGCCATATATGTATCGAAACTTTCAGGGGGTGGGGGGAGGAGAGTGAGAGGTAGAGGGGGTACTTTATGAGCCAGTGTGTTATGATTGGGAGTCTGCCATGCGTAATGGAGATGCATCAACTAGATAGGGTGGTGAGACAGTTTGGGCTGACATAGGATATTTCGGGGGCACTGAGGAGGTTTCGTCAACTCACCAGAGAGCGACCATGGGGGCCTGTGTTTAGACCGAGGGAGGCCAGAGTGGTGTGGGCAGTGACAGTGTAGGTTCCCTACCCCGGGAGATGTGCTAGAGTGGCAGATACAGGAGTGACAGTAAGATATGATCAGTGGTTGCGCAACCACCAATGGGAGAGGGTTACACCACTGGTGCCTAGTGTAGGAACTGTAGGATTTGGATCAGAAGATGGGTGTCGGGGGCTAGGGAGAGGAGGAGATAGGTGTAGAGGGGAGGAGAGAGGATGGAGGTAGTGGGACATCCAGTGAGGAGGAGGAGGAGGAAGAGATAGCGGAGGAGGGCTAGGGTGGAGGTGGAGGAGAGAGAGGCAGCACGATAGGAGGGTGGGATAGGTCCATAGCCAAATGTGGGGGGACAGGATGAGTCAGAGGTGGAGATGATACACACAGTGGAGGGTAGAGTTGTTCAATAGACTAGTATAGGAGGTAGGGTTTGACAGAGGAGAGTGTTGGTACAAGCTGAGCAGGGGGAGTGGGGAGAGGATAGATAGCAAGATGGAGAGCAAGAGGAGATGAAGGCTAGGAATCAGCCAGAGATGATAGCAAGTAGGAGATGACTGATGAGGGTACATACCATGATAGAGTAGGAGGGGATGGGAGGGGGTGGATAGCAAGATGGAGCCCGAGAAGAGATTGAGGCTAGGAGTCAGTCAGGGAGGATAAAGAGTAGGAGACAATAGAGGGGGGTAGATTGTGGCAGAGCAGTGGCTCCCCATTGTAGAGATAGGGGAGAGTGAGGTTGAGGAGCAGCTAGAGATAGGAGAGCTGAGGAGACTAATGAGAGTGGGGAGGCATGGCCAACCATGGAGATTTCAGGTCCGCCCGATTGTGGAGGACTTGGAGGTTCAGTAGGAGCAGGAGGGTAGGGGGGATGATGAGGCTATGGAGATAGATGGAGACGTTCTGGATATGGATATTTGGGATGCAGAGCCATTGGCAGTGGTTCCTATCATTACCTCAATGGATCCTATTGCTCAGTCAAGGGACACTGCAGGGAGGCTTCAGAGTGTAGATCAGAGGTTGGGGGCAGCGGAGGCAGAGGTGATCAGACTCAGAGTTGAGCTATCAAGAGCACCAGGAGTAGGTCAGAGAGATTATTGACTTATGGTTGACCTCTTAACCACACAGGTAGAGGTGATGGGGAGGGAAAGAGAGAGATTGTAGGCTATCATATAGGGGATAAGAGATGAGTTGGTTGTTGTCAGTTGGGACCATGACAGACTACAGGCAGAGACTATTATATTACAGGCTAGGGGGGAGTCAGAGGGGATGACAGATCATGTGTCAGTAGGCAATGGGCAGTAGGTGGGTGATCTCCAGCAGGAACAAGATGAGCTACATGATAGATTGCATTGCTTAGAGTAGATGGTTAGAGATATGGGGTTGATGTAGGAGAGAGAGACAGGCGAGGGAGCAGGCCCGTATTATGCAGGTAGAGAGAGATGTAGTGTGGGCATAGGTACAGGCAGTGGAGGTAGAGAGGGATGCGGTGCAGATGCTGGTTCAACTACTGCAGAGAGAGAGAATTGGAAGAGGCATAGATATAGTCTCTCTAGAGGAGGAGTGAGGAGGCAGTTTCAGAGCTAGCAGCGCTATAGAGAGAGTGAGATGCAGCAATGGTTCAATTACAGGCCACATAGAGGGCGAGAGATGTTGCAAAGATATGGATGCAAATGTTGTAGGGAGAGAGGGATGCAGTAGTGGCTCGGTGGCAGCTAATGCAGGTCAGTGGTGTGATAGAGACAGATACATAAGGGTCACAGTAGGGGAGGGATGTAGCAGTGGCTAGGGCAGTGGCTACCAAGGAAATGAGAGATCAAGTTCAGGCAAAGATGGCACAGTTACACCTATCCCAGGAGGCTTGGGAGTAGGAGAGGAGAGTGATCATGAGAGATCAGGATAGATATCGTCAGGAGTGAAATTTTGCTCGGGTTCAGGTTGCTGAGCGAGAGGAAAATGCGAGGGAGGCAGGATTTTGGATGGCCACGTACTACCATATAGCTCTAGACCTGGCCCAACGGATGTTTCAATATACTCAACAGACACCACAAATACTAGTGCCATCTTAGCCATTGGGGACATGGACCCAAGGTTATAGTGATTCACCAGGTGTTACCCCAAGTAGGAGATCAATACCAAATTCACCACAAAGGTCAGATGTGGGTAGCTCATTCGGGAGGTGATAGGTTACCAAGTTTTTGACAGATGCAAGGTGGAGTGTGTAGTACTTATCGACAAAGATGCTCTACATCTCTAGATTTTGTACCTTATTTGATGATGTATGAGGGCTATATGATGGATACATGATAGATTTTGATGTGTGATGGAAATATGGCATACATGGTATTACTTTGATTATGATATGGGACAGTCCTTATTGACACTATGTAGTATGTTTCCTTTTGTCATGGGTGATTTTTACGTATGCACATGTATATGATATTTCCTACTTATGTAGAGGGATACTTTTGTTGATTTATGCTCATGTTTATGATATTACAAGCTTATTCGGATGTATGAAAATATGATGCTTCATGCTTATGTGGATGTATGAGTTGATATATTTATGCACATGTTTATGAGATGATAATGGATGATTGGGTTTATGTGGAATATGGATGATTGTATAAATGCAGATACTCAGATGGTGATATGATTTATGCATATGTTATATCTAGGATGACTTATGTGTATGTATGCCTAGTTGATTTATTGACATGTATGTATATGTATATGATGGATTTTGTATGAACATTTTATATATGCAGGATGTGATGTACTATGAGTCTGACACTTTGTGATGCAGGTGGCTATGCATGCATGGATCTAATATGTTGTGATGCAGGTGGTGATGTATGTGTGGTTAATATAATGAACCTAATATGTGATAATTCTCTCGTGATTTATAGTGAATTAAAAATGAAAGGAAATAACTCATGGTCATAAGTGTCAATAAGAACTGATAATGGAAGATGGGTATGTAGTGATTGTGAAAAATGGGTGTAATTTGTCACCTGTCAAAAACTTTTAGTATCCTAAGAAGAATGGGAGAGAGTAGGATAGTATTTGCAGAACCAAAATCATAGGGTGAATGCAATTCAACAAATGAGGAAATGAAATCCTAATATGAGTTTCCATCATCGGAGCACTGATTTTTGCTATAGCATAAGACACTAAATACCCTGATATGTAAGATCAAGGTGAGTTGGCATCTAATGCATGAAACAAACACAGCAAACAAAAAGGCTACCCCAACACACCAAGGTCATGATGACCTTGGTCGGGCCAGGTATTGGGATAGCCACAAACACACAAGGATGGCCCAATGTAACACAAGAACCCAAGGATCTTAGCGGGTACTACATGGGACAACTGAGAAGACAACAATGAAGAAAAGATCAAGATAAGCCCCTATGTAAATAAGTAAAAGCACATCATGATATGATGGATCGAGGTGACCCTGACAAGTGTTTTTAGTGAGCTTCAAATGAAAAATAAATTCCAAGACATCAAAAGATCATAATCAATTACAAAACATCCTTTTCCATAGGATCAAGGGGATGGATGGGATTGATGAGGTCTGCTAGGAAGGATGCATCCAATTGAGACCGATGATGGATACTAAACTAGAATGACCCAGTTTGATGCTAGATGTTTTTCATTAACAAAATCTTCCAATAATAGGAGATTTTATTTGAGAATAACAAGCCAAATAAGGACACAGACTGACACATCCTACAGACCTAGGGGCTCGGGGGCCAATCAAAGATTAGCCTTACCTACGTGAAAGTGCATAGCCCTCGTAGTTCATGAAAAGACTGTGGATAAAGTGGAAAGAGGACATTGAATACAGATGATAGATGACCAACATGTGATGGTGAGAATACCCTGGGGGTAGATCAAATGATCAACCTTGCCTCTGTGATAGCACAGGGGCAACGTAGTTCGACAGGTGACGCGACAAGATGAGATCTAGATGGGGACTGACGCAATGGATGATCCTATGCGATGACACAGACTGACCGACGGGGGGATGAATGACATAAGCTCAAAGTGGGATACTAAAAAGCTCAGGATGGGGGATAGTCTAGATGGGTCATCCAATGCTCAATCAATATATACCAAGCGGCCAAGGATGGGATGGGTGAGGACAATAGTGCGGATGAAAGCATAACATAACTAGGATGCCAGGTAGATAATGATTAAGCCCTCTATGAAGGATGCGTGTTACCAGGTTTTCACCATCCATACTTATCCAAGGTGCTATCAAGAGGTGGTTTTCACAATACGATAGATTTATTTCTCTTTACTATTTTTGGATTTTTTCTGATTAGGTGGGGTTACCGAGCAGACTTAGATGTATAACATTTTCAGATGCATGATATTGATGGGCTCTTTGAGGGGCTCTACTTCAAGAGTATTCAACCTATATGCCCCAGATCCATATTTGGCAGCTATGACATAAGGCCCCAACCAGTTTGCCTCAAACTTTCCCTTTTTATCACAATCCTATTGAGTGCACTAGTTCTCTTTAAGAACAAGATCACCAACTTGGAACTGTCAAGGATAAACCTTTTTATTGTAATTACTTTTGAGGTGGTTTTGGTATGCTTACAAATGATCATAGGCTTTGATTCTTCACTCATCAAATAATTCCAGTTGTGCAAGGCGTGCAACACAAGCATCCTCTTCGTTGATAAGATTCTTCAGAGAAATCCTCAGTGATGGGAACTCAACTTCAATTGGCAAGATGGCTTTGGCACCATACACTAAAGAATAGGGGGTGGCACCTGTAGGGGTGCAGATGGATGTTCTGATGTGCCCAGAGGGCGGGATGAATATGGAGGTTCCAATCTCGACCAGTGTTATTGACAACCTTTTTGAGGATGCGGATAAGGGTCTTGTTGGTTGCTTCTACCTGACCATTACCCTGGGGGTAATAAGGCATTGACAAACGATGTTGGATATGAAAGGTGTGGCAGAGGTGTTTCATGGCTTGGTTTTTGAAGGGTTTTTTGTTATCAGAGAGGATGATGGATGGGATACCATATCTGCAGAGAATATGGTAAAGGATGAATTTTGAGATTTGGATACCGGTGATTTGTGAGAGTGGTATTGCTTCCACCCACTTAGTGAAGTATTCAGTGGTGGTAATTATGAATGTATGGTTGTTGGATGATGGTGGGTAAATCTTCACAATCAAGTCAAAACCCCATTGAGAGAATGGCCATGGTGCTAGAAGGGGTTGAATATCTTGTGCTGGAGCATGAATTAAATCTGCATGTTGTTGGCAGGGAAGGCATTTCTTCACAAATTCACAAGCATCATGCTCTAATGTAGGCCAATAATAGCCAGCTCAGAGGATTCTTTTGGCCAAGGCCATACCATTTAAATGATCTCCACAAACACCACTATGTACTTCTATTAGTGCAGTGTGGGCCTCATTCTCATTCAGACATCTAAGGAGGATTCCATCATACCCATCATGATAAAGTGTATCACCAACGATAATGTATCGAGAAGAGCGATGAATGAAGGATTTGTGTTGATTGTGTGTAAGATCTGGGGGTATAGTATTATCATGGAGATAGGTGTATATGTCCTGGTACCATGGGGAAGTGGGAACCACAATGTCGTACACCATGTTAGTCTCAGGGATATCATATGTTGGGATTAAAAGTTGTTCCACAAGGAACTCACATTCTGTCCGATCTTTGGGCATGTCAATCAGGGAGCTGATAGTGGCCATTGCATCAACTGCTTTATTCCATACCCTAGGAATTTGGTCAAATTGTATAGAGATGAAATATTTCTTGAAATCATCCACCATGCGCTTGTAGGGTAATAGATTATCATCTTTGGTTAGGAACTCATCATTAACCTACCTAATGACTAGCAAAGAATCACCCAAAACTTTCAAATTAGTTATGTGCCACTGCATTGCAATTCAAAGGCTAGTGAGGAGAGCTTTGTATTCTGCCATATTGATGGTACACGGGAATGCTATTCTAAATGATTTTGGAATGTATTCACCTTGAGAGGTAACTAATAAAATCCCTACGCCTGATCCATTATGAGTATAGGAACCATCAAAATACAATGTCCAAGCTGGTGCATCTGTAATTGTGTAACTTCTTCGTCTGGGAATTTCATGTTCAGAGGGTAAGCATCTACTAACGGTGCCTCAGCCAACTGATCAACTATGACCTATCCCTTTATGGATTTTTGCTCCACATACTCTATGTCAAATTCACTTAGGAGCATGACCCATTTTGCCATGCGGCCAATCAAGGTGGTCCTGGACAACAAATAATTTAGTGGATCAATCTTAGCAATTAATTTGACAAGATGGCTGAGCATGTAATGTTAGAGTTTTTGTGTGTTGAAGACTACTGCGAGGCAGGATTTTTCCATGGGAGAGTAGTTTAATTCATAGCCGACCAGTGTCCGACTGATTTAGTAGATTACTCTCTCTTTAGATGACTCCTCATGTTGTGCCAACAATGCCCCCAGCGTGACTGAAGTGGCTGAGATGTAAAGAGGGAGGGGTTTCCCTGGAATAGGTGGCATCAAGATTAGTGGATGAGCTAAATATTCCTTGATTTTATCGAAACTGATCTGACATTATTGGTTCCATTGGAAGGTGAAGTCTTTCTTCAGAAGATGAGAGAATTGCTGACACTTATCCGCAACCTAGGCTATGAACCGACGGATGGAGTGCATCTTCCCCTGGAGGCTTCTTAACTGCTTTAGATTACGTGGAGGTGGCATGTCCAAAATAGCCTTTGACTTGGTGGGATCAACTTTAATACCCCTTCGAGATACTATAAAACCTAATATTTTTCCTGATGTAACACTGAAAACACACTTTTTGGATTTAGCCGTAACTTGTAATGTTCTAACTATTCAAAGGTCTTTTTTAGGATGGAAGGATGTTCTGCTCAAGTTCTAGATTTTCCTAACAAGTTGTCGACATAATCCTCCATGATGATATGGATGAGGTCATGGAAGATGACTACCATCGCCCTCTGATATGTTGCTCCTGCATTTTTGAGACCAAAGGGCATAACATTGTAACAAAAGGTACCCCAAGGTGTGGTGAAAGTGGTCTTGTGTTGGTCCTCAGATGCAATTTGAATCTGATTATAACCAGAGAAACCATCCATAAGGGACAACATCTCATGTCATGTTGTGAGGTCGACCAACATGTCAATGTTAGGTAGAGGGAAATCATCCTTTGGGCAGGCCTTGTTAAGATCCCTAAAGTCTATGCAAATCTGAATGTCTCTGTTCAGTTTGGCAACTGGTACTATATTGGAGATCCATTCAGAGTAGTCAATTGGTCTGATAAAACCTACATCTAATAATTTCTCCAATTCCTTCTTGACTAATAAGGCTACCTGTGGGTGCATCTTGCGAAGCTTCTGTTTGACAGGCTTGGCATCTGGGTGAACATCTAGATGATGAACCACTAAGGCGAGGTCTAAGCATGGCATGTCTGAATATGACCAAGCAAAGTTAATGATTCCCTCTTGGAGTAGCTGGACAATGACTGGATACTCTTGCTCTAAGAGTGATTTAACTACATAGGTGATCTTAGGATTTTCAGCAGTACCCAGATTAACTTCTTGAGTCTCTTTGATTAAAATGGATGATCGGGCAGATAACTGAGTTCCCACAAGGGGAAGATGAACATCTCCATCCTCCGGTGCCTCTTCAAGGTTTTCACCATCAGATGCGTCCTTTATTTTTACATTTTCAAGGTCAGGAAGTGCCTCAGGGAGGTTTTCACTAGATGATCATTTTTTTTTTCTTATTCTTATTTTTATGACTAGAGTGTTCATCCTCCCCCAACCCCATGAGGTTGACATATGTATCCATAGACATATTGATAGGTGTGCTATTTCGTAGGTTCCAATCAATAAGCTCAAGCTAATGAAGGGATAGGTTAATGGTACAGATGGATAAGCATTTGAACATGGATGACAGGTTAGTGTGATTGACGTCATCGTATGCACGTATGATGGATTCCTCCTTAGGTATTTCCTCCAATGAGCCATCATCCACGGCGATACTATTGGAAGTATTAGATTATGTTGCAGGGCTTTTTTGTTTTTTTCATACCCAATGCCTATGTTCTTTGGCAGCTTTGACGTATCAATAGGTTGCAACTACCCTTGTTCTTCTTTACCTAGGCCCCCGCCTTGGTAGTTATACTTCTCTACAAACTTAGCTGACCACGGATATGCTTCCTAAAAGTATTCCTTTAGAGGAGTATCTGGTTGGGGTTCTTCTCGATATACCCATTGACTTATATCCTCTTTTGGTGTATCTATCTTGATACTAGGGGGCCTAAAAGTGGTGGTAGGGATGTTTTTACCACTAAAGGTGATAGTCTTGTCTTCCTTTGGAGTAGCGTGTGAAGGTTGACCATACTCATGTGGTGACGGTGGCATGGTTGCTATATTAAGAGCAGTATGCATTTTGTATTCGCCACACCCTTTGTCAATGATCTATACTTTTGTGACTATAGGATCAATGGTGGAAGATGGAGTGGTTATCATGGTGGAGGGTGGAATAGCGGATGATGACTGGGATGCCCCCATTTCAACCCTGGGACAATAATGTAAATGGGTAAATGACACTTCTAAAGCACAACAATATTCAAATGGTTGGGGATCAGCATAGATGGTGACTTCTTGTTTGTTGACTGGGAATTTTAGGCACTGATGGTATGTGGAGGGGATGGCTTGCATAGCATGGAGCCATGGGCGGCCAAGGAGGAGATTATATGGCAAGTCCATATCAAGGACATGACAGGTAGTGTATTGAACCATAGGTCCTACTTGAATAGGAAGACTAATAATTCCCTCTGAATTCCTTTCTACATTATCATAAGCCTTGATCGTGATGATCTGATTACTTAAATTTGCTTGAGTATACCCCACCTATTTTATGAATTTCAGAGTACACAAATTGAGGGTAGAGCCATTATCTACCAAGACCCTTTTTATTTTATGATGGGAAACCATGACTTTGATATGCAAGGGGTGATTATGATTGACATTGATGTTTGGCATGTCATTTTGGTTGAAGTGCAGTTGATAAGATAAAGCTAGGTGACCTACCAAAGCTTGGAATCGTGTAGGATCAATGTTATTAGGTACATGGGTTTCCTGTAGGGCTCTGTTGAGGATTTCTTGATGTATAGGAGAAGACATGAGCAAATCCAAAATGGAGATATGAGTAGGGGTATTTCCTAAGTGATCAAGGATGTTGTACTGAGAACTTACAGGAGTTGATTGGGCAGATGTGGAGGCCGCAGGGACAGTGATGCGGGCTCATCATGTAGTAATATCACACTAAGGGTCTTTGGCTTTGACATGTATCATGGATACATGGGGTTCTACTTGCTCAATGTAATGAATAATACCCTCGTAATTGAGGGGTACATTCTTATAGCTCATGTTATTTGTGTTGTTGTTCTGAGGATTACTGTTGGAGGTGCTCGGGCCTTGATTATGGTTTGGAAAGGTGTTTTGATATATCTATAATTGAGCATTGGATGATGAGGCTTGACTGGTGTCAATCTTGATATCTCTTCAATCAATGAGATCTTGGACATAGTTTTTAAGACCCTGACACTTATTCAAAGAGTGTCCTTTGATTTTATGGAACTCACAATATTCATTTTCCCTAAACCATGCAGGCTTGGGCTTGGATTCGTCAAGTGGCTTGGTGACAGGATATGTGATTGGATAATTGATCTATAACAATTTATTGAAGACAAGACTTAGGGGTTCTCCTAATTGAGCATACTGACGTTTAGTGTTCCCCTAGTTGTTCTGATTTGACTGTTGAGGAGGACGAGGTGCCCCCTATGGTACAGATATGGCGTTAGGTACGAACAGTTGTTGTCTCTAGGATGTATTAGCCACATGGACGTGTTTAGTATCAGTCACGCCATCATTTAATGTGTTCTTATTCTTGTTCCAAAAATTTGGCTTATCTCCAAAGGACCTTTCTTTATCATGGCTATGTATTTTAATGTGCCCTTTGGCAACAAGGGCACATTCAAGGATAGGTCCCTTTTCCACTATCTCTATAAAAGTGGTGACACAATGTAACCTAAAGTTATGAGCCATGTCGGGATGAGAGTTCTCCACAAAGAGAGTGACCATGTCCTTGTCTTTCAGAGGGGTTTTCATTCAGCTTGCTAGTGCATGCCACCTTTGAAGGTAGCTAGTAAAGGTTTCCCCCTCACGTTGTTTCTCTTTGAGGAGATCTAAGGTGTCAGTGTCCTCCAAATTGAAGGAGAAGTAGGAGACAATTTTTTCTAATAGGTCTGCAAAATATTTTATGGATCCTTTTTCGAGGGTCATGAACCACTCTAGGGAATTGCTTGCTAGGCTTTGTGGGAACAGGGGCAAGAGATAGTTGTCATTGTGCATAACCTCTTGTAAGTGAGCCTTATGATCTTTGTTCCCCCTGTATTTCTCAAACTTTGGCATTTTGAAATGTTTAGGGAAGGGCATCAATGAGATGGAGGGATCGAATGGATACAGGCATATGTCTTTGAATTTGAACAACTTTTTTCCAGCCCCAGCTTGAAGATCTTTCAGAGCGGCTTTGATTTCCAAAAAATTTGAGTTGACCAGTGATGGGTTGGAGGGATATGGATGATAGGACGATAAAGGATCTTGTTGAGAGAGCATTAGATTGTTGAGGTAAAAATTTTGATAGTTGGATGATGACATCCCTTGTTGGTATGCCAGGGGATTTTGTTGATATGGGGGCTGTTGTTGTGGGATATAGTATGGATTTTTTTGATAGAAGTGTGAGGTAGGCTATTGAGGAGCTTGGATGGGATGTTGCAGATTGGTTTGTTGGTGTTGAAGGTATGGTTGTGATTGTTGGGAGGCCACATAAGGTGGTTGTTGATGAAATTGCTACTAATTATCATAGTAATAGTGCTGAGCAGGTTGTTGTGATGTCAACTATTGTGTGGGCCAAGATGGGGTGTTGTGTTGTGGTTGAGTCTGCGGACGTAAAATGGATGCAAGGAATGGGGATATGGTCTAAGCGATAGGTCAGGATGGATTTCCTTGTGATTGGTATGGTGGTTGTTATGAAGAAACCAAAGCATTATGCAGGGGTTGTTGCTGATTAGATGGCTGAGATAACGTAGAGGTGTTCTGTAAAGGGGGTTGTTGGGTACCAACTGGAACATTTGGTTGGGATGTGGCTTGTGGAGGTAATTGAGGTGGAAGGTTGGATTGATGAAGCTATTCAGATGTATATAAAAGTGATGGTAGATTTGTGGCCCCAGGAGATGGAAGCAATGAGGTAAAGGGGGTACCCCCAGTGTTGGTGGTAGGTTGATTCGAATGAGGCAGTGTTGTTAGAATTAATGGCATACCATAAACGAAAGGATTATTGGGATCAGGAACTTGAGGATCCCCCATAACTGAGATTGGAGCATGTGGGGGGTGGTTAACATGATAAAGAACAACATTTCCAAATTCAGGTTGATGCCAACCCTCAACTGGAGGAACATTGGGGATGTATGAACCCCCTAGTGCATTTTGTGAACCTTGGGGTACGTTAGATGTGGAGCTCCTATATTTGTATAAGTCAACACCCGAGGGAGGTTTGACACCCTTATCAATTAGGTGGGCCAAAATTTCTCCCCTATGTTTTTCAAACAGGCAGTCAGTCATTTGTACATTGGTGGGATTACTAAAATGTTCCTCAAGCATGAGTTTGGGTTGATTAGCCATACTCTCTTCACCGTGTGGTGAGTTGTTTTGATTTTCAGTGTTGGAGTGCAATGAAGTACCATTATGAGGATCTTGGGGGATGTTGTTAGGATCTTGAAAAATATTTGTACCATTGGTGGGATTTGTATTTTTATTAAGGTCTTGAGACATGTTCGCTTGGGAATTTTGACCTTATTGTTGTGCCACTTGTTTCTTAACTTGTGACCTAGTTTGCACAGGCATGCAAATGTGCTATGGGTGGATTATAAAGATGTCTTTGATGAATGATTTGATTGTGATTGGATGAGATCCGATTTTGATGGGGTGAGATGGGGTTTGGATTTAGATTCTGAAGATTTTGTCTGGATAGATTGGTTGGATTGGATTTTGATTGGATCGTATTTTGATTGGATAGATTGAATTGGATTGGATTTTGATTGGATGAATTAGATTGGATTTTGATTGGATCAGATTTTGATTGGATAGGTTGAATTGGATTGGATTGTTAAGATCGATGGGATTATGTTGATTGAACAGATGTGATTTGATTGATTAGGTAATTAGATAGTTTGATCAAATGATGGGGTTTGATAGATTTGGATGATTGGATGAGTTTAATCAAAGAAAGTTACCTTTAGTGACCTAGAGCATTGATTGATTAAGTGGATGATCATGGCACCGAATCCACCTCAAGATAGAAATGGATTGATTTGGGCCGAGGATGATAGCTTATGACACCAAATTTACCTCAAGATGGAAGTAAATTGATTTGTGGTCAAATTTAACAACTAATAATCAAATTCAAGTGCTAAGGTCGATTTGGGTAACTCCTTTGTAACACAAGGTTAAGGCGGTTTGATTATGGGTGGCATTTATGAGATATGGGTTTGGTGATGTAAATGGTAAAATTTTGATGTTCACTAGGTGATGATATGGGCTTTTGAATGGATTATGGGAAAATTTAAAATGAGTGGATGGATTGAGGATTTTTGTGGAGAATAAGTGGGGATTTAGAATGGTTAAACGAAGGTTTGGAACGATAAAGTGGAGGTTTAAAATCATCAAATGGAGGTTTTTCAAAGGTTTAGAATGACAAAATGGAGGCTTGGGATGATGAGATAACAATTGGGAATGATTAAATGGTGGCGTAGAGGCTAAACGGATCCAAACGAGGCGATTTTGAGTGTTTAGGAGGGAAAATTCGCCCCTCTATAGTAACTAGAAGGGCATACTTTCCCTTCTGCAAGAAATCAGAGGGCACAGTCACCCTTCTGCAGTAAATAAGAGGGTGCACTCGCCCTTTTGTGGTAAATCAGAGGGTGCATTCACCCTTTTGTGGTAAATTAGAGGGCACAGTCGGCCTTCTGTAACGAATAGGGATTTGGTTTGATGAAAATGACTATGACAAAGGCTTTAAAATGACAACAATAAGGCCAATTTG
>VDFB02008146.1:106188-172217 GCA_007258455.2 Sequoia sempervirens
TGTTGGTTATTGATGATTACTCTAGAATGATTTGGGTTTCCTATTTGAGAGAAAAATGTGAAGCATTGGAGAAATTCAAAAGTTTCAAGGCTATGGAAGAAAATGAGAAAGGTCTAAAAATAAAGGGCCTGAGATTTGATAGAAGTGAGTTCATTTCTAAGGAGTTCAACTCTTATTTTGAAGAGCATGAAATTAAAATATAGTTATCTACTCCCCGAACCCCTCAATAGAATGGAGTTGCAGAGAGAAAGAATGAAATAATTCTAGATGCTGCCAGAACCATGATGATGGAAGGAAATGTGTCTTAGATGTATTGGAGTGAAGTGGTAAGAATTGTTGTGTATATCTTGAACTGTGTAAATGTGAATGAAAATTTTGGTAATAACCCCTTATGAGTTATGGTTTGGTCACAAACCTACTTTCAAGTATTTTAAGATCTTTGGAAGAAAGTGTTATATCAGGAGAGATGATGATATAGGAAAATTTGATGCTAGAAGTGATGAAGGGATCTTCTTAGGTTACTCCACTAAGAGAAAGGCCTACTGGTGCGATAATAAAAGACTGAGAAAGATGGTTGAGAATGAAAATGTCAGAGTTGATGAGGACTCTTTTAAATCATCTAGATGATGTAGCTATGATTCAGATGAAGACAACACAAGCCAAGGGAAGAACACTCAGACACTGAATCTACTTCAAATTATTCCATATGTTTTGGTGAAGCAACCTCAATTTGTTCTAGTAAATCAAGCAAGTGTAGAAGCACAGACAAGTGCAAGTGTAGAAGAAATATCAGAAGAGTCAGAAGTCCAAGTAAGTCCCAAAACTCCAAGATATGTAAGGTTGAATCATTCTAAATGTCAAATCATAGGATATAAGAGTAAAGGAGTGCAAACTAGAAGAAAAATAACAGAAGAATATTGTCTGATTTCCAATATTGAACCTAAGAATGTCATTGAAGCCTGTCAAGATGAAAACTGGTTGGAAGCTATGAAGGAAGAGTTGACATAGATTGAGAAGAATGACACATTGCTACTGGTTCCTAGGCTTAAAGACAAAAATGCGATTGGTACTAAGTGGGTATTTAGAAACAAGCTAAATGAAGAAGGTGAAGTGGTCCGAAATAAAGCAAGACTGGTATGTAAAGGTTTTTCTCAAATGGAAGGTATTGATTTCAAAGAAACCTTTTCCCAAGTAGCTAGAATTGAAGCTGTGAGATTATTTCTTGCTTATGCTACACACAAGAATTATGAAGTCTATCAAATGGACATGAAGTCTACATTTTTGAATGGAGAACTAGATGAAGTATACATTGAAAAATTAGATGGATTTCAGCTAACGGATAAGGGCGATATGGTTTGCAGATTGAAAACAGCTTTGTATGGACTTAAGCAAGCCCCCAAAGCCTAGTATGCTAGATTGGGAAAATATCTACTAAAGCTTGGATTCACTAAATGTACTGCTTATATAAATGTATCCTTCAAGTTAGATCATGATAAGGAGTTGATTATAGAAGTTTTTGTTGATGACATCATTTTTGGAGGTGATGACAATCTATGTATGAAGTTTGTTGATGAGATGAAGAGTGAATTTTAGATGAGCATGATTGGTGAGAAGAAGTTCTTTCTGGGATTGCAAATTACACAATTGGACCTTGGGATTTTCACATCTCAATCCAAATATGTGGAAGAACTACTAAAGAAGTTTGGAATGGCTGACTCCAAACTTGTTGGTACTCCCATGGTGATCGGATGTAAGTTAACACAGAATGATGATTCTCCAAAGGAAAATCAAACTAGGTACAGATCAATGATTGGTGGATTGCTCTACTTGACACATACTAGACCGAACATTATGAATGTTGTATGTATGGTTGCTAGATTTTAGGCTGATCCAAAGGAATCACATGTGACTACTGTCAAAAGAATTTTCAGATATCTAAAAGGAATAGTTGACTTTGGACTTTGGTATCCAAAGGATGATGATCTCACTTTGTGTGCATACACTGATGTGGATTGGGTTGGTGATGTAGATGAAATGAAAAGAACTAGTGGTGGTGCCTTCATCCTAGGGAAGAAGCTAATATCTTGGTTGAGTAAAAAGCAAAACTCAATTTCTCTATGTACTGTTGAAGCAAAATACATTGTTAGTGCCAATAATTGTACTCAAGTGATATGGATGAAACAGATGCTAGGAGATATCAGGGTGATATATGAAGAGCATATTTCTATATACTTTGACAACTCAAGTCCTAAATAAATATCTCAAGGAATCTGGTACTACACTCTAAGACTAAACATATATCAATCAAGTTTCATTTCTTGAGGGGAAAAGTAAATGAGAAAGAAGTCAAATTGGAGTATGTGCCTACCAAAGAACAAATTGTAGATATATTTACTAATCTTTTTCCAAAGGATACTTTTTAGTATCTTAGAGGAATGCTAGGGGTAATTAACCCTCCTGATCAGAACTAGGGTATGTGCATGATCATGATGAGCCAAAAAGTGGCAATATGATGGGTATTTGTAGGGCATGTGGCTAACAATTTTTTTTACCCAAAATTGATGAAATGAAAAGGGTTTGTAAAAAATATTCTTAGCTTTCCACCAATATAAATTATGCTTTGCTTTGAATTTAATAAATACTATTATTCGTATTTTCCATTTGAATTGCTATAATTCTCAAAGTGTCGATTGATAGGTCGATTGAAAAACATCTATAGATTTCATAGGTATCACATTTGAATCCAAAACATGCATCACATTCTATGCTTTGTGATAATTTTAGACAAAAAAAGAAAAATTGAATTTCATGAAGTTTTGACCAAGTTAAGGTGGTCGACATACAAAGTTTTTGAGTATTTTAAAAGTTCTAATAAAAAATAAAATTAATTATTTACTTGGAAAAAAATTACAAAATACATCTCGATAAGTCCTCTACTATAAGCTTAAAAATATTATAAACAAATATTATCATTTTATTGTGGTTAGGGTGGTCAAACGTATGACCTACTTTTTATTTTTCCCTCAAGTGAAATTTAAGTAATTAATCGCGACATTGAAATTTTAAATTTTCACCAAATAGATTTTTTTTCTAAAATAAACCTAGTAGCTTAGAAACTACATTCAATTTGTTATAGATTCTATTCTTACATCTTTTTGAAATAATATAGATAACTTATTCAAATTTTTACGTCAAGTTTCCTAACTCTAATTTTTATAAATTTTTTGCCACTTAAGGGCCTTATTTTTACATGATGATCCTGCACATACCCACTAAATGATGAATTTTCTTGCATCAATCTGTGAGCTTCATTGTTATATTTTAGCCCACATTTATGTCTCTATGGCTGCTACTCAGAGGGAGTAGTCAAATGTGTAGATATGTGGTTCAGAGTGTGTGCATGGAAAGGTCATTGTTATCTTTTCCATTGATTTCAAAGGGCGAGAAGTGTAATGTGAAAAATCCTTGTGGAGAGAAGTTCAGTTGAGAGAAGAAGTCAATTTGTTGGGTTGATGGTATGGTTCACATTATGTGTTGCCATCAATGCCAAAGAGGGAGATTTTTGGATGTTGTGGATGTGTTTATGATATGTGGTTTTCATTGATGTCAACACTATTAGCACTTGGTGTATCAATTGTTGTATATGTCAAGGATATTGAGAAAATTGTAAAAGAAAGTGTTTTGTGTTCCCAGTGGAACTGTGTAGGTCATGATGGTGTCCTATTCTATATGTTGCAGATTAGATAATGTGGATTAAAGGGTTTATTGTTGAGTTTATCTAGATCATCTACTCGAAGTTTCAAAGGTCTGTTGGAAAAGTATGCCTCAATCATCACAGGTTGAAACCTCCATTGGAGTCAAGTCAGTGTGATAGCTCAAATATCTGGCCAACTAGCAGATTGGTAGCATCATGTTTTGTATAGGTCGTTGTGACCTAGCTTTTGTTTTTCTGAATGCTTTCACTGTGGAGTGTATCACTATGACATAGAGCAGTTGGTGTGACCTCTTACCACTTGTAGAGATCTTTGGCCGATAGGCCATTCAATCGTGTATCGGGGAGACTCATGGCAACCATGGGCTTTGGAATAACCTTTGATGGGAATGCACTTGGGTTCATCAGAGTAACAATGGTTGTTTTGTTATGATGTCTCAGCGATGTGCAAATGTCTCACCGATGGAGGCTCAAGTGTTGGTCATTGGAGTAACACAAAGGATCTCAGGGAGAGTTCTTAGTGACTGGAGGATGTCTTGCCGATAGCCTTTGGCTATCAAGGTAACACAAAGGGTTTCGAAGAGATGTCTTGGCGATAATGTTAAGTCTTGCCGACTATCCTATGGTGCTCGATATGACTTAAGTCTTCAGAGTAACTTTGATGACTCGATATATGGTCTTAGTGAAAGACAATTGTCTGGCTGATAAGAACACTAGTATTGGTATAATATATGGAACTCGGTATGATCTCCTGGTGACATAAGAATGCTTTAGCAATAATCTCCTGAACTCGGTGTAACACAAGGAAGCTCGTTGGGATGTCTTGGCGAGAGTGATACTCTTGCTGAAACGAAAATTAAAGCCGATACATGTTGTAAGCTTGGTGAAACATCTTGGCGATAATGATATCTCTTGGTGATATCGATATGAAGGTTATGTGGCATCGGCGAGACACTGTTAGTGTCTCACCGAGATGCCAACACAGTGCAAATTATTTTGACCATTTTTTGACCATCCTTTGTGGAGTCTCGTGGACCAATAGGAGAAGCCGAATCTGAACAGTTGGAAGGTTGTCCATTGTGACAGTTCTGTGAGGAAGCTCTATGGACATGGAACAACAGGGATATACTCGGTGATTACAGATTGTGATTGGTTGGTTGCATCGATGGATTTTTGTGTGGTTGTATGATCAGTAAATGAATTCTATTCTATGTAGACTGTAACTTGAAGGTTCCTGTACAAGATTGTTCATGGTGAATGTTGCTGTAAACAGACACCAGAAAGATAATTCTATCATTTGTATGTAATCTCCATTACTGTAATACAAAGTGATTTCTCTTGGTGTGGTGGGTTTTTCTCCCATAAGGGTTTTCCCACGTATATCTGGTGTTCATGTGTGATTTTCAAATACTTTGTTGCTGTTATCTATTTCATAGTGCATCTTAATTGGACTCAAATTATAAAATTTAAAAGTATATCTACATTCTTTCCTGAGGTATTGACTTTAGGAGAATTGTTTCTGCATCTAATTTTCTTTACAAGTGGTATCAGAGCCTGGCTAGTTGTGTTATCCTTGTGGGTACGTTAGGTTTTTTGAGTCAATTTTGTTTAGTGGGAGTCTTGTAGAGTTTTTTTATTTCTAATTACAGGCTAAGATGGCTAGCACATCTGGAAAGTTTAAAATAGAGAAATTCAATGGCAGTAACTTTGAGTTGTGGAAACTCAAGATGGAGGATCTTCTAGTTGATCGTGATTTGTGGCTTGTAGTGTCTAGAACTAAACCTACATGTATGAAGCAAGAAGATTGGGACCTTGTAGATAGGAAGTCTAAGGGGCTAATAAGGCTCTATTTGGCGGACTTAGTTCTTCTGAATGTGCATGAGGAGAAGACTGCCTCTTCTTTGTGGAAGAGACTGACGTCTATTTATCAGGGGAAGTCCTTGGTGAATAAATTGTTCCTAAGGAAGAAGCTGTATTCTTTGAGAATGCAGGAAGGAGGGTCTACGACTGATCATTTGAATGTATTTAATATGATACTTGCTCAATTAACATCTATTGGTGTGAAGACTGAAGAAGAGGATCATTGTATGCTATTATTGTGTTCTTTGCTAGACTCGTGGGATCATCTAGTGATGGCTATTGGGAGTACAACATCCAGCTTCAAGATGGGAGATGTTGTTGGTTCTTTGCTATCAAAAGAAATGAGAAGGAAATCTTCTGAGATGGTGAAGCAAGCTCTTGCTGTCAGAGGAAGACCGAAAGAGAAAGGCAAGAAGAAGGACAAGAAGTCCAAATCAAAATCAGAGGGGAGACCAAAGTCTCCTGGAAAGAAGTTCAAGGTGAAGTGCTAGAACTTTGGGAAACCTGGTCATGTCCAAAAGGATTGTAAAGAGGAGAAAAAGAAGAAGGGCTCTTCCAATAATGGTTCTTCTCATAGTGATGGTGACACCTTCATTGCAGCCTTGGCTACTCAGGCATCAGATGATGTCTGGCTGATTGATTCTAGAGCATCTTTGCACATGACATCTCATAGAGAATGGTTCATGAAGTATGAAGAATACAATGGTGGAAAGGTGTAATTGGAAAGTGATTCAACTTTAGAGATAGTTGGTCATGGAAGAGTTAGAATACAATTCCTCGATGGCAGAGTGAAGGGAATCAATAATCTAATGCATATACTAGGTCTGGCTCAAAACTTACTTTCTATAAGTATGCTGAATGATATTGGAGTACAAGTTACATTCTCTAGAAATGGATACAAGATGACTAGAGGTTCAATGGTGCTAGCTAGAGGTGCTCGAATTGGTACCCTGTACAAGCTGGTTGCACATGTTGTTCAATGTAACAGTGTCTCTAGAAAGTCACTGAAATCTACTCATGGAGGTAAAGAGGGAAATATCCCTAATTATCTAAACTCTATGGAAGTAAAACTTCCAGTAGAGAAGACTATGCTTTGGCATCATATGTTAGGCCACATAGGAGAAAAATATTTAAAAACTTGGTTGAGGGGCTTGAAGATTGTAATCTTGAATTTGAATTCTATGAGCATTGTATATATGGAAAGCAGCATCATGTTTCATTTTATTTCAGTCCACATAAATCTTCTAGTTTGCTAGATTATATTCATTCGTATGTGTTTGGTCTAGTGGATGTTCCTTCTTTGTCTAAGTCAAGATACTATGTGTCATTTATTGATGATTACTCAAGAAGAGCATTTGTATATTTTCTAAAAAGTAAATCAGAAGTATTCAGTCAGTTTAAAGAATTTAAAAATCTTGTTGAAAATCAAACTGGTAGAAAAATAAAATGCTTAAGGACCGATAATGGCGTAAGGAATTATGCCTGGCTGACTTGAAAAGATATCAGAAAGACCATGGAATTAAAAAGACAAAATATTATACCCTGGCATCTATATAGCATAATGGAGCTGCGTGAAAGGTTCAATAGGATAGTGATGGAGAGAGTACAAAGTATGCTCAGTAGTGCTAGCTTGGAGGAGAAATTCTGGGTTGAGGTTGTATCTACTGCATGTTATCTAATTAATCGTTCTCCAAATTTTTCTCTTGTTCAAAAAACACCTTTGGAAGTGTGGTCTAGTAAGAAGCCCTCTTAGACATGTTCGTGTTTTTGGCTATGAGGTATATGCTCATGTGCCAGATGTGAAAAGATCTAAACTAGAGAACAAGGCTGAAAAATATATTTTTATTAGCTATAGTGCTGTCATAAAAGGATACAAGCTTTGAAATTCTGATATAGAGAAGGTTGTATACAACAGTAAGGTGACAATTCCTTCGAGTCGAACCTTCCACTTTGATATGCGCTAGGAGACAAAGCCTGAAAACAATAAGGATGTGTAGCATTAATCTCCTACACTAGAGAGAAAGAGGAATTGAAAATTCAAAATGTACCTAAAACTAAGGAGAGCTCAAGAAGTTCTGAAAGTTATGAAGAAGAACAACAACCTCAGCCTCGGCAAGTGAGGAGATCAACTCGTGAAAGAAAGCAAACTGATAGGTATGGGTTCTCTTTGATTGATTCTACTGCTGTTCATGCTTTAATTTCTCAAAGCAACTCCACATTTTAGGAACAAGAGGGCATTTAGGAATGTCCGATTCGTGACTCTTGGTTAGAAGCCATGGAAGAAGAGATGGCATCATTGGAGAAAAAAAAAATGAAACTTGGAGTTTAAGTGCCTGCCCATGCAGCAGAGTTTCCCAGGCTACAAATGGGTAATGCATATATCGGTCCCTGGGATGGCAAAGTGTAGAAAACAGCGCAAGACTCCGCATTGCAAAGGGTTATTCCTAGGCTGAGGGAATTAGATTATGGGTAAATATTTTTCCTCCTATAGCTAAGCTAACGCCCATTAGATTTCTTTTGTCACTTGGTGTTAAACATATGACTTAGAGGTCAAACAGATGAATGTGAAGACAACATTTCTTCATGGTGATCTTGAAGAAGAAATCTATAAGTCCTAGCCTGAGCACTTTGTTGAGAAAGGTAAAGAAACATTGGTATGCAAATTAAAGAAGTCTCTGTATGGGTTAAAGCAGTCACCTAGAATGTGGTACCAAAAATTTGATACTTTTGTATTGTCTTTGAGATTTTTGAGATCAAAATTTGATCACTGTGTATATTATAAAGCTGAAAGTGATCAAGTACTTACTATTGCTCTCTATGTTGATGATATGTTGTTCACAGGAAATATTAAGCTAATGATTTTTGATCTTAAGTCTCAATTGTCTAGTAAGTTTGAAATGAAGGATCTTGGTCTAGCAAGGTATATTCTGGGGATGGAGATAACCAGGGACAAGAAGAATAGAAAGCTTTTGTATGAATGATTGCAAACAACTAGTGGTTCCAATCTTGCAGGGAACGAAGCTATCTATTGAGGACTATCCAAAATTTCCTACTGAGGTGGAGGACATGACCAGTGTACCCTATCCTAGTGTGGTTGGCAGTCTTATGTATGCAATGGTCTATACAAGACCAAACATTGCCTAAGCAGTGGGAGTTCTTAATCGATTTATGGAAAATCCTGGAAGGATACATTGGGATGCTGTGAAGAGAGTGTTGAGATATTTGAAGGGGACTTCAGATTTTTCTTTGTGTTACCATGGGAACTTGGTTGAATCATAGAGGACTCTCAACATTCGTGGATATGTAGATTCTGATTGGGCAGGGGACATTGACAATAGGAGGTCCACCAGTGGATACATTTTTCATGCTGGAATGCGGGCAATGAGTTGATGAGTAAGTTTAGGTCAGAAGCAGCCGTCCACTATGGAGCTTAGACAGCCACCATGCTTGTAAAGAAGCAATTTGCTGAAACATTTGTGTTCTTAACATTGGTTTTGATGCAATGAAAATAAATATTTTTGTACGAGTGCATTCTTTTCTTCAAGTAAAGAACTAACTTTCCATTTTGATTTAAAACACATTGATGTACACAATTACCTTTGTACGCAGATATGGTGGAGGATGGAAAGGTCAGTTTGGAAAAGGTTGATACTCTGGAGAATGTTGCAGATTCATTGATGAAGCCAGTGAGCACAAACAAGTTCAGGTGGTGTGCCAGTTTGATGGGCCTTAATGCCCTTGATTTTCAGTAAGTTATGTTGTGCTCTGGAGGTTCCTGTGTGATTTTTGTCAAGTGGGAGATTGTTGGAAACATATGCCTCAATCATCACAGGCTGAAACCTCCATTAGAGTCAAGTCAGTGTGACAGCTCAAATGTCTGGCTGACTCGTAGATTGGTAGCATCATGTTTTGTACAAGTCGTTGTGACCTAGCTTCTGTCTTGCCGAATGCTTTCACTATGGAGTCTATCACTATGACATAGAGCAGTCAGTGTGGCCTCTTACTGCTAGTAGATATCTTTGGCTGACAGGCCATTCAACCGTGTATCGGGGAGACTCATGGCGACCATGGGCTTTGGGATAACCTTTAGCGGGTCAGTGAGAAGTCCCAGTGAATAGTTAAATTCTTGCCGATGGGAATGCACTTGGGTTCATTGGAGTAACAATGGTTGTTTCATTATGATGTCTCGGCGATGTGCAAATGTTTCACCGATGGAGGCTCAAGTGTTGGTCATCGAAGTAACACAAAGGATCTCAGGGAGAGTTCTTAGCGACTGGAGAATGTCTTGCTGATAGCCTTTGGCTATCGGGGTAACACAAAGGGTTTGAAAGAGACATCTTGGCGATAATGTTAAGTCTTGCCAACTATCCTGTGGTGCTTGGTATGACTTAAGTCTTTGGAGTAACTTTGATGACTCGATATATGGTCTTAGTAAAAGACGATTGTCTGGCCAATATGAACACTAGTATCTGTATAACATATGGAACTTGGTATGATCTCTTGGCGACATAAGAATGCTTTATCGATAATCTCTTAAACTTGGTGTAACACAAGGAGGCTCGTTGGGATGTCCTGGTGAGAGCGATACTCTTTCCGAAAGGAAAACTGAAGTTGATACATGTTGTATGCTTGATGAAACATCTTGGAGATAATGATATCTCTTTGCAATATTGATATGAAGGTTGTGTGGCATCGGTGAGACATTGTTAGTGTCTCACTGAGATGCCAACACAGTGTGAATTCTTTTGACCATTTTTTGATTGTCCTATGTGGAGTCTTGTGGACCAATAGGAGAAGCCGAATCTGAATAGTTGGAAGGTTGTTCATTGTGATGGTTTTGTGAGGAAGCTCATGGAACAACAGGGATATACTCGGTGATTGCAAATTGTGATCAGTTGGTTGCATCAACATATTGCTGTGTGGTTGTATGATCAGTAAATGAATTCTATTCTATGTAGACTGTAACTTGAAGGTTCCTATACAATATTGTTCATGGTGAATTCTTTTGTAAACAGACACCAAAAAGATAAGTCTGTCATTTGTATGTAATCTCCATTACTGTAATACAAAGTGATTTCTCTTGGTGTGGTGGGTTTTTCTCCCATAAGGGTTTTCTCACATATATCTGGTGTTCATGTGTGATTGCCAAATACTCTGTTGCTATTATCTGTTTCATAGTGCATCTTAATTGGACTGAAATTGTAAAATTAAAAAGTATATTTGAATTCTTTCCTGAGGTATTGACGTTAGGAGAATTGTTTCTGCATCTAATTTTCCTTACAATGTCCATGTGAAGTTTTGAGTACGTTGTGGTCTGACAGTATTTTGCTGGTCTCTGTCAATGTTCCTGAATGAAGATTGTGTGATTTTGGTTATCTTGGTTGGTGTGGATGTTTCTCTATTTTTTCTTGGTTCTCTTAGATGTCTCTATATCATTCTCTATCTTTGTGGTACGTCCCCATTAATCGTGTGCTCATGGTTGAAGATCTTTTCTTGTGCATGTTCGGTTTTTCATGTTTCTGGCCAACATGTTGGTGGTAGCATGTTGTGGATCTATGAATTGAAATTAATTAAAGTCTTTTCATATTGGAGATGTTAATCTGGGCCTCCACTATGTTGTGGATGACCTTGGTGGATTCACATTAAAATTTTATTTGTAAATATGGGTTGACATTGCAAATATATTTTATTTTTCTTGGTCAAAAAAGTTGTGATGGAATCTCATGTAGTGGATATATAGGGTCAATTAGTTCATTGATGAAGATGATGCTTTGTGTGCTCCCATGTGTATATGTTTGAATATCATTCAATTTTAGAGTAGAGTGTGAAGAAGTGTTGAGCTTAATTGGAACTGTAATTAGGTTTGTGCAAAATCTATTTTCTCAGTTCATACCCTCCAAATTTTTAATCCAACTCTGTTGGGCAGTGAGCCGCTTTTCCAATTGAGCAGTGTGCCTGAATACATGTGCATTCCCCTTATTATTTCTCATTATATTTTTAGTAGAGTATAATCTTGTTGACTAACATCCACCGTAGTTTTTTCCCTAACATGGTTTCCACGTAAAAAATATTGATTTTCTTTTCTCTTTGATGTGTTAATTTCTTGTGGTTAATTGTTTATTCATCAGATCTGAGATTAAGGTTAAGTTAAGTTAGAAAATTTTAAATTTTTGTGACAACTGATTCACCCCCCCTCTTTGTTCCATGTCCTTATTTTTCCAACACACTAGGTGAGCCCCAGGGGACCATATCAAAGCCATACCTCCATGAATTTAATAAGGAACAAAAGGAAAATGCATGCTTACATAGGCTAGTGAAGCTATGTGCTCACTAGGTGAGCCCCAATGGACCATATTAGATCCACACCTCCATGACTTTAATGAGGAACAAAATGCAATGCATCAAGAAAGAGGGATGTTCTAAAGGATCTTGCCTAGTTCATGTGAGGTCTTATTCTTAGGGAACAACATTCCTAATGTCTCCAAGAGAGGACCAATCAAAGGATAAAAGATTCACAACTTGGGGGATGCAATGCGTCACATTACCACTAAGAGGAATATAATATGCTAAGATAGATTGAGCTCTTCAAGAACATTACTCTCAATGTCACCACAAAGAGGAAAAGCACATTGCATGAAGTAAAAAAATAACATCAAGGAACATGAAAAGGAAAAAGGAAAAGAGGGTTTCCCCCTAGAAACTCATAAGGGATCTATGGATTTGAGGTTAGTATCTGTCTTTTCTACTATGATATTAGAAAGCTCAAAACTGTCATCATTCCCCAAATACACAAAACTAGAAGAATGACAAAAAGAGTGAAAAAAAATGAAAAACCTTTTGGGTCAACGTGGAAGAAACATAAATGTCTTGATGAAGACACAAGACAAAGATGAAAAGAAAAGAAAAAGATAATGAAAATAAATCTTTTTGGTCAACATGGAGGAGACATAGGGTGTCTCGATGCCTTATGTCATCCCCAAAAGGAAAAAAAAAGACAAAGATGAAAATGAAAGAAAAGATAATGAAAAATATTTTGGGTCAACATGGAAGAGAAATAGGGTGTCTCGATGCCTTGCGTCATCCCCAAAAGGAAAACAAAAGACAAAAATGAAAATTGAAAAACAAAGATAAAAGATCAATGAAAAGGAAAAAGTATATGACATATCGAAGAATGAGGGTACAAATAGAGGAATGCACATAGAGAGAGAAACATGAAAAAGAACATCATGTGGGATCACATTACACACATGCAATCACACAAAAGAAAAGGAAATGATGCAAAATTCTAGTAAGGCAAAGGTGAGTCAATCTAAAGTAGGTCATCCACCTTCCAATCTCAGTTAGTATTAGATAATGAACCTAAGTGACAAGGAAAAATGCCTTACTAGTACAAGGCTATCTACTTCTTTCCCCCACTGAGTGCAAGAAAATAATGGGCCGACGTAGGTGATGGGAAAGGTCATGTAATGGTGAGAATGTAAAAATTCTATAACTGTTACATGACAAGAAGCAGAGACAGATTAGGCTATGCAATCACTCAATGGAAATCATTTCCATTGAAGTGAAAATTTTTCAATAGTAACTAGAATGCACGACATTCATCGGTACTGTGTCCAAGAATTTGATGATATGTACAACATGGGACTTTTGCATCTTTAGGATATAGTATTAATCTATTCATGGGTGGTAATGTTATTAGTTCTTTGCTAAAAAAAAATTGTAGTTTCCTTTCACTTTCAGGTGGTGGATGAGGAGGTTGTAACTTTTGTAATTTGTAAGGCCTCTTTTGTTTGTTAGATTCGCCAACTTCTTCAAATGGGATTAGGGTAGGAGTTCCTGAGATAATCTTATCTTTATCCTTGTTATTAGTATGATCTATTAGTTGTTCTTTAGGAAGAAGGATATTCAAATCAGGAGAGGAATAAAAGATCACTGTACCATCACTACGAAGCTTTAGGTATTCTCTAGGAGGTCTTGTATTGCAAGGGGGATCTTGATATCCTAACACTTTTGTGTTTTCATTAGTTGGTATTTTCTTTAGGAGTTGATGAATTTCATGTTCACTTGTTGTATCACATCCCTTTTTACTTAAGATCATGAATCCCTTTCCATATGTTTCCTCTAGATTGATTGGAGTGTTTGTTACTTTGCTATCATAAAATGGTTGAGGATTTGTTTGTGTGGAGGAACTAGTTTCACCTATTGTAGGGAACTTAGGTTCAACTTGTGTTTCAGGATGTAAGTAACTGAACATCTCAAGAGGTGGTATTGTAGGAGGATTTGGTTGTTTCATGGAGGGATAAAAGGAAGCATTATCTTCAAGGTTGCTAAGGAAATCATTTAGGAACTTGTTCATGTCATCATCTTCTACAATGATGTTAACATCACAAGGAGGACATGCATTAGGAGTTGTGTGATCATGAGAAAGTTCAATTTTGTTAGGGTCATTACCAAAGGCACAACTTTGTACATCTACCTAAGGTTTCAAGGACATCCAAAGCTTTCCAAAGCACATATCCATGATGCAATATTAAAAAAATACACTTGAAATGAAAGAAATTGGAATAACAACAATTCTGCAAATTGAAATAGAGAACTAAAAGCAACCAACATAAGCACGTAAAATCAATTTTAGATCCTAAAAAATGGAAAATCAAACTCAATAGGGACTAATAAGCCAGTAAAGGAGTTTTAGTCCTACTGGTGAAATTATGAAGTTCTAGGGACTGACATAGACAACAAACAATAGAGAGAGGATTTTGAGCCAGAAACTCTGAGAGGGACTAAGAAAGTAGGAAGGGCATTTTAATCCTAGCAAAGGTTTTTCTTAGAAAAAACAACAAATTATGGATTTTATATAGTCTTCATGGGTTGCCTATTTAGGATGTTGATGTTTAGAAATAGGAAAATTTGCAAATGAGTGCAAGAAAAATTAACTAGTAGCAAGCAATTGAACGCAATTTTTTTTCAATTTTGAATGCAATAAGAATGTTTCTAAATGCAAGTAAGATGATGAACAATGCATTTTTCAGTTATTGAATGAAATAAAATGTTGCAAGAAATAAAAAATGCAACCTATATGCACTTTCACTAATGCAAATATGAGAAACCCTAAATGCAATTTTTACTAAATATAAAAAACCCTAGATGCAATTTCACTAATGCAATATGCAATGCAAGAATGAATGCTATCTAGATTTAATGAACTCCAAATCAAAAAAGGAATGCTCAAAAGAGTCAAGCTCGCCAAAATGAACTGTATAGTGAAAAGAGGGGTGAATAATACCACTCTTCACATACATTCATTCAATAAAGTCCTAGGAGTCCTAATTGGATTGACTATCAACCTCACAATGTGAGTGAATTCACAACAAGGAAGACCTAGAAGGGGGCTTTTTAAGCTTTAAGGGGTTCCCCACCAAGAATTTTTTTTGGAAAAGACAAATAAGAATTCAACTCACAAAACCTAATAATGCAAGCTAAATGAAGGATGCAGATAATGAAATTATCCAATAAGGAGTTAGGATGTATGTACCTAGAAATTCTGGAGATGTGAGGATTCCAGAAATGCAAAGAAGCTATCAAAATGTGCTATGGAGGACTGAAATTCCCTTACTGTTGTCTTACTCCCACTATTGTTTTTTGGAGCAGATACAAAACCTTTGGTTTTTAGAATTGGATCTAGAAGAATTTCCAAAAACTACTCTTAGGAGGACTAAGATGCCTTTACTATTGTCTTAGTCTAGTTTGGAAATTCTAAAATATCTAAGTGTGGTCTTGAGGCTTGATGTATGCTCTTCCTTCTTCTCTGATCTCAATGTCTTAAACCTTCGAATTTGTCTTGTAGGTGAGTTTCTATGAAGATGAAAACTTTGCAATGCAACTTTACAACTTGAAAAATTTTCATTTCAAAGGATCTTCAAGTCTTCAACCCAAATTTGCAATCACAATATGAAAGATGAAAAAAAACTTGTTGAATTGTTAGTGAATGGGGGTTTTCCTTGGTCAAACCCCTTGTTAGTAATTAAACCTTGAAATGAAATAGAATAATGAGGGAAATGGTGAATGAACAACATGCAATGCTAAAACTCACCAAACCCTTGTTGTAAAGTTTGGAAACTTGTGTGAAATGGATGCAATGGATATGGATCTTGAATCAAAGGAAGGCTTGATGGATATGGAATTGAATTTCTTGCTTGAATTAAAGCCCTACATCACAAATGTTAGCTCAACAACACACATGATGCAATAATATCCTTGATATGATGCTTGAATCTTGATGATGGATCCAAATACTTGAAGAATTTCTCTTGAATGCTTGAATGCTTAGATTGCTTGTTATGAAAAATGAGTAAAGGAACCTTGTATTTATACTTATCTATGCTTAATATCACAAAATTACATCACACCAAGCTGACATATGAATTCATTAAATAAAGGAAGATAAATCCTACCAAAATTTGAAATTAAATCCCGAAAATGAATCAAGGGGGACTGAGACGCCCTAGGTGGTGTCTTAGTCTGAAGTCATGTAACTTGTGGCACAAAAACCAAAAAGGGGCCCAATTAAGATCCCTCAAAATCAGGGTCCCAAGACCTTTGGGGGACAAAGATGCCCTAGGTGGAATTTTAGTCCTGATCCAAAAATCAAGGACACTTAGATAAAATAATTAAATTATCATTTTTTCATTGGAGAATGTTAGGATTAGCCAGAAAAAGATATAATTCATAGGGATTTTGGAAAAAAAAAGGACCAATCAAGACATAAATATGAATAAATAAAGCAAGGCGAGCCCAAACAAGTGTCAAAATGCAAGGGTATGAATTTTACAACACTGCAAGAAGGAAAGTCTGTAAATTTGGGGAAGGTATGCTCTGCCACTAAACATGATGCTTTCATAGATCTTTGCAATAGATAAAATGATGTTGTTGCTTGGACTTATGAAGACCTGAAGGGTTTTGACCTAGTCCTTTCCCAACATAATATTGAATTAGATCTAGATGCCAAACCTGTAAGGATGAAACAAAGTCCAATAAATCCTAAGATTGAATATTTAATGAGAAGGGAATTGGCCAAGTTAATTGAGGCTAGGATAATAATCCTTATCAAACATTCTTTATGCTTGGAAAATATGGTTCCTATAAAAAAAAGAATGGGGAAAGAAGAGTTTGTGTAGATTTTAGGGATCTAAATAAAGCCTCCCTAAAGGATCATTAACCCCTCCCCTCCATGGAGAAAATTTTATAAAAGGTCAATGGGTTAGAAAGGTTCTATTTCTTGGATGGTTACTCAAGTTATAATAAAATTCTTGTCCGAGGATCCGATCAACATAAGACTACATTTAGTACAAAGTGGGGCACCTATGCTTATTGTAAAATTCCTTTTGGTCTAACCAATGCAGGTGCCACTTTTTCGAGGGCCATGGCTATGGAATTTCAAGGTGAATTTAGAAAGTTTGTATTGGTATATCTAGATTATATTACAGTGTTTTCAAAACATGATAAAGGCCATTTCAGTCACCTTGAGCAAATTTTTCAGAAATGCAGGGAATGTGGTATTTCCCTAAACCTGGAAATAGGTGTGTATTTACCAATGATCAAGGGAAGCTTCTTGGACACATTATTTCTAAGGATGGCTTGGTCATTGATCCTACTAGAGTAAATTGTATCTTTGCCATCCCACTTCTTGGTCACAAGAAGGGATTACAAAGTTTCTTGGGCACAATCAATTTTTTGAGGAGGTTCATTCCAAATCTTTCTACTTTGGTAAAACCTCTTACCCTTATGATTAAGAAAAACGTGGTCTTTAAATTGACCAAGGAGGGTATAGATAGCTTTAAGGCTACCAAACAAGAAATTTCTTAGGCTTCTACCCTTGTCAATATTAATTATGACAATGATTTCATTCTTTACATTTTTGGAGGTGAAGCAAGTATATTAGTTGTTCTAACCCAACTAAATAAAGAGAATATGGAGCAACCCATTTCTTTCTTTATTGAAGGGCTTAAGGAATATGAAACCAGTTACAACTATGTTGAGAAGCAATCTCTTGCTGCTATTAAAGCATTGAAGAAATTTAGACATATGTTGTCTAACAATATAATATAGTTAATGGTGCCCCATCATAGCATTAAAGAGTACCTATTGAGTGGAGATATCAATGAAAAAAGGGCTAGATGGATCACCAAGGTGATGGAGTATGATATTGAAATCAAAATCACCAAGCTAGTGAGAGGCAAGGGATTGTGTGAGTGACCTGTCTCGACATTTGAGACTCCTACAGAGGCTTCCCTTGTGCTACAAAAGCAACAAGAATCAAATGAAAACTTACTAGAAAATTGGGTGCATGATATGATTACTTTTCTATAGAATGGTGCGTACCCTTTAGGTCTAGATGGGACCAAAAGAAGACATTTCAAACTGTAGTTCATTCCCTATGTCTTGGTGGATGGAATTTTTCATAAAGGATTTCAATGGAGTCCTATTAATATGTATAGAAGCAAACCAATTCAATAGAATTCTAAGTGAATTCCATGATGGCTCTTTAGGTGGCCATTTTTGTGAAAGGACTACTACTACAAAGATAATGAGGGCTGGTTATTATTGGCTAACTTTATTCAATGATGCTCACAAATGGGTGAGAAATTGTAAAAAGTTTTCTTTCTTTTCTAGAAAGAAAAGGTTGGCTTCCCTCCCTTTTCATCCTATTCAGGTTGACCAACCATTTACATAGTGGGGTATGGATTTTATCAACATGATAAATCCACCATCAAGTGCTAGTCATGAGTGGATTTTAACAACCACAAATTACTTTCCATATGGATGGAGGCAACTACCTTGAGCAATGCCACTGATACTTTAGTTTTGGAATTCCTTGATGGAATTGCTACAATATTTGACACTCCTTCCACCATCACTTCAGACAATTCCAAGGCTTTTACTATTGCTCAAATCCTTGATTGGGCAATGAAGCATGGCATTTACTTGAAGACCTCATCTAATTATTATCCTATGGGTAATGGTTTGGATGATTCTTCAAATAAGAATATCATCAAGATTATCAAGAGGACCATTGAGGACACCCAAAGGGTCTAGCATAGCAAGTTAAAGACAACCCTTTAGGCTGATAGAATTAATCCTAAAAGAGTTTTTAGTAATTCTCCTTTCATGTTAGTTTATGGAAGGGAAGCAAGGTTATCATTATGAAATTGGAGCTTCCTTCCATTGTTGCGGGGCAACACTCAATCCAGAGGCTGGGAGGAAAACACGATGCGCTGCTGATAGTGAAGGGGCCGGGATTAAAACCTGCACCCCAGCTTAAGATGTAGCCAGAAATCTATGCCTGCTAGAAAACGACAATGTAAGAGGGTCAAAAAAGGAAACGGACGCAGTGCAAAGGAAGTTCATGGTGGATTATAGCTGATGCTCAATGCTTGAAAATTAGATCCAATGAGAGTTTCTGCTTGAGAGAAAATTCCAAAATGATGTTACTGGGAGTGGTCCATATATCATCATTAGCTACAATGGGACCACTGCATTCTATCTTTCCAAGATGGATGGTGAGGTTCTTCTAATCTTAGTGAATGGGATTCATCTCAAACCTTATTTTTGATATACATCCCTACAGTGTAGACTTGTAACTCTTTCATTTTCCCATTGTAAAGGTTACTTCAAGATTTCTGTCCATAAAATTCAACTATTATCACCATTACCTCATGCATGTTTGAGCAAAATTCATTTACCTTCATATATGAGTTGGTGTTTTAGTTATTTTTTTGACATATTATGCTATTCTAAAGTAGGAAGGAACAAACTCTAAATTTGGTGCATCACCTTATTTCACATTTCATGTCTCCTTCTACCCTTTTCCTTTGTGATCTATTAGAGTAGTTTCACGCCTTAGGGACTTCGGCTGCTGAATAGAAATACCATTTCACTTTAGTTTAAAAAAGTGTCACTCTTCTCCTGACCCCCACCTTGCAAGGAACCACGCACCCCTGGAGGCCTATTCTGATTTCAGTTATTAGAACACGGAACCCTATCTCAATAGGGTGCACTACGCATCACAATGGATGCAGTGCTTGACAAATGAATTTTAGGAAAAAATCGCAACCTGTGATAGATGCTCCAGCTACCAAATTCGTTAAAATTTCTATCAGTGGAATTAAGAATTTCATCTTTTCTTTTGAGCCTATTTTCAGAGCCAACCTGCCAATGGTATCTGCGCAAATTGAGATTTTCGGTATTCGAGCGACACGCCAGGTTTGAAGCGAGCGGAAACATCTACAAATTGAGATGCATTTACAGATAGGAAGAGTGACACACTTTTCTAATAGTCCAATGAAGTTGGTCTAATAGATTGACACACTTGCAAGTTAAACAAGGATTCAAAATTTAGGGTTTTCATTTGAATTTCAACTTTATTTTACATCTAACCCTAATCTATTTTCTATACTTTTTTTTCTAGTTAAGACTAAGATTTTTCAAAAACTAAGGTATCCAGTATGGAGCAAAGTGTTTATTAATACTAAGTCATGAATTCATCAAATTCCAAAGTGTTTATCAGCACTTATGTGAAGGATAACTTTAAAATTTCTTATTTTTATGCTTTATATTAGAATCTCACATTTAATTTGGTGCTTAAGAATTAAACAACACAACTTGAATTTTTCAATTTGGTGCTTTAAGAATTGAACCACACAATCTCACCTTTGTTTGGGTTTAAAGGACCAATACAACTTACACACTTCATTTAGTGTTTTAACAAGTTACTCACATTTATCTTTGGTGCACCTAAAAAGAGCAAGAATTTGTGTGCTTTGCTTTTTGTGTTTGGCAGAATAGCAAGTGTACACCCTCTCCCCTTGCACTATATTTTCATTTTCAACCCTATAAGGTTTCTTCTATGTATCCTCTCCCCTTACACTTCATGCGATCTTGGGTGAAGAGAAATAGTATCACCTCCATTTTTTTCTTTTAAGTAGGAGGTCTACCTTGAGACACATCTTGAAAAAGAACTCAAGGGCTCAACCTCAAGTGTCATTTTAGGGCTTGATATATAAATTGGATGAGAGTGAAAGGTGGGGGTCAAACTATGCATGTAGCACTCTAGACTTGCATTATGGGACTACAAATTTGTCTCTTTCCTAGAGGTGATGTTTGAGAGGTCGATAGTGTTACCTAGTTCCAACCACTAAAAGCCTATTTTTTTAGAGGCCTAACACCATTTAATGTCTTCTTAAGGAGGTGTAGTGGAATACCATCATTCCACGAAGTTATTCACCATGTACTAATCATAGCTGAGGTGACAAATACCTTTAAGGAACTTTTCCTTTCAAGGTAAGAGGTGTATCGTGTACATGTGCACTCTTGTTACACACTCTATGGGTAGTATTTTATTGTGTGGACCCAACTTAAGAAGATAAACCTACTTGAATAAATAGGTTTATTTCTAGTGAGCTTTGTGGAAGAAATCTTACAAAATAGCTCCCATTACCTATTGAGTCAATTGAACACATTTCTTGATCATTAAAACACTCAAAACAAACATTAAACATGGTTATGACATAAATTTAAACCCTTTGAACACTTTTTATGCACTTGAAGGACATTATACTATTGCATGCATCTAAGTATATATTTTTTATCAAAACAATATCTTGGTTTGCTTCCTAGTATCTTTGTCTATATGATTGCACATTGTGTTAAAGTAAACCTAGGAAACTATAATTTAGCATTTTAGTTTTCACAAATTTTAGCTTTTGTGGAAAAAAAATTGCTTTGTTATAGAAATCTTTGTATTAGACAACTCATAATAAATTATTTCTAATGTGGTAAAATTAATTCATGCTTAAGTTAGACTTTTAAAAAAAATGAACCTGAAAAGACACATTAAAATCCACTTGGTTACTTGATTCAAAAACACTTGGTTACTAGATTTAAACAAAATAAACAAGGAAATTCATTTTAAAGATTATTTTGATCAAAATAATTTTTGGGTTATCATTAGACCAAAACATTATTCTCCATCAAAAATTGAAACATTATACAAGGTTCTTTGTCAAACTCACTTGGAAATTATCAAACATAATCTTAGGTTGTCATTTTGAACAAGGATACCATATTCATTCAACATTAAACATCAACCATCCAATCAAACATTACAACATCTCACATCAAATTAAACAAACTCAAATATTTGGACATAAGTCACTTGGGTTTGAAACCTTTATCGCATCAACTAATTTAGCCTCATACTTGAAAACGATCACTTTTCAAGGAGTTTAGGTTGAGTTAGCAAACATCATTATGGACAAACTAACTTTGGATTCATGATTCTACTCCCAAAGTAGTGAATACATAATCATAAAAAACAGATCAAAAAATCAAATCAAACAATCAAAATCCTAAGTGTAGTCTATATCAAAAGTTTCATATCATTCACATCATCATTGATCTAAATCAAATCAAAAACATCATCACTGACAATAAAAATTTGAGGCCACAAATACATTTCAAAATCATTTATCTCAAATATTTCCTAGGTTTGATAAACCTTGTATGGTTACAACCAGGTTACAATACAAGAAAGCAATGGAGTCTCATCTTATTGAATCGAGAAATCCTAATTCAAACATTAGTGATCAACTATATAAAATACCTCAAACAAGTGAGCTTCCTCCTCCAAAAAAAAAACTCTCCAATTATAAACAAACCTCAAGTGGAAATAATTTACACTACAGAAGAACAAAAACCATGTTAGCTTAATCAAGAGGATATACTAGAAATACAAGAAAATCAAGATTTTCTTCATGTAGTGGAAGTATTGATAAAACAAGATCTTACACAATACATGCTTAAAGTTGCACCAATGAGTGCCAAACTTCCATCAAAATTTGATGTTAAAACATTGAAGGAACAACCCCTTGAAAAAACAACACAATCACATGATCAAGTTTTTGCCAATATGCTTCAAGGAATCACCCACAAGGGAGTGAATACTTCATATATAATCTGATCCAACAATTTCCTTAAACCATCAACATTTTTTCAAATTTCACCAATAGTGACTATACAAGGGGTTGCTCAAAAAATTAAATCAAATTAAAATGGTAATCCCTTACATAATACTCAATTTTAAAACAATACCATTACAAATGTGGGCTTTCATAATGCTTCAAATCCACATACATTCAATGCATCAAATCAAAATTTGGTAGGTTATGGGATTAATCAATCACCTTCTACTATGTACCAACCCTTTATTCAAGGTCAAAATAAACTACCAAACCTAAATCATCAATCACAATTTAAACAAGGTTGAAATCTAAACATGGGTCCAAATCATAAGGGTCCAAATCAAAACATGGTTCCAAATCAAAACCTTGTTCCAAATCAAAACCTTGTTCCAAATAAAAACCTTGTTCCAAATCAAAACCTTGTTCCAAATCAAAACCTTGTTCCAAATCAAAATTTTGTTCCTAATCAACACATGATTCAACAACAAGGTTTTTCTCATGATCAATTACAAGCTCAACAACAAGCACAAGCCCAAAAAATGTATACTCAACAACAATTTCTCACTCAACAATAAAATTTGCAATATGGGATGCTCAAGATCAACAATATCCTTCAATCTCAAGGAAACACTACACTAAAATACCAATATGGTGGAACATATAATACACCTCCCACACCACCATCTAATTCACAATATCACTCATTCAATACACCTCTATATCAAGATCATATGTATGTTTCACCATTGGTCAACACAAACATGGATATTTCATCACAAATACAAACATTGACCCAAAAGATACAAGATATTCAAGCAGGAAAGGTAAATAAATCATATGAAGTCCAAGAATTATGCCCCTATCCATTTGATAGAAGCATCATGATGATACCTTTTCCTCAAAAATTTGAGATTCCAAAGTTTGAAAAATATAAGGGAAGAGGAAATCTTGAGGAGCATATAATAAATTTTTATGTTACTTGTATGAAGGTCTCCTACAATTATTCATATCTTATGAGACTATTCCCAAGAAGATTGGGTGGATTGGCAATGGAATGGTTTTCACATCTACCTCCTGGAATTAAGATATTTCAAGAGATCATAGATCAATTCATCACACATTTATCTTATAACATTGATGTCAATGTAACATTGGAGGATATTTAAACACTAAAAAAAATAAAGGAAAACCTTTTGCTACCATTTTGCAATGATGGAGACACAAATGAAGGAAGTGCAAATGGCCTATACCAAAAAAACAATTCAAAATACTTGTTGGGAATCTAGGTACAAATTTGGCCTTTTTATTACATATGCAATGTGTCTCTACATTTGAAGAATTAATATCCAAAGTGATTACTATTGAAAGAGCTATAATTGCAAAAGGAGCCATCCAAATATCCAATGATAATCCATCATCTAGTAATAGCGAAAAACCCATATTTTGGGCTAAAAAATAAAAAAACATTACTAATGATGATGTTGTGGATGCAAGGCTGATAACTCTTCTTGAAAAATTTATCTTTATGATCTTTATGCTTGTCATTTGAAACTTTTATTGGAAATTTAGAAGCATAATGACCTATCTATCCACAATTGAAACACTTAATGGGTAACTTACCTCTATATTTTCTAGTGCCCTTTTTCAATCTTACAAAATTTTCTTCCACTTCATCAAGATCATCTAGATTAGATTCATCATCTTTCTTTTTGAATTTAAAATCAATTTCTTTCTAAATGGAGCATATTTTTTGAACTCTCTTAATTCAAAAGTAGTTAAAGAACCAAACATTTGATCTCTAGAATATTGATCCAAATTTTGAGCTTCCTCAATAGCAAAAACTTTAGCACTATAATATTTAGGAAGAGTTCTTAATACCTTTTTCACAACTTCAACTTCCTTTAGTTTTCCACCAAGACCATTGATGGAATTGTTTTGAGGCTTCTCACCTTCACAAGTTTTGAATAAAAAATCCCACTCAAGCTAACATTCCTTTCTTTTCCATTATTCTCATAATCCTTGATCTCATCATCACTTGTTGGAGGAGTAGTAGGCATAGTGTATCCATTTTCAACTGACTTCCAAACACCAATCCCTAATGAGACAAGAAAGGATTCCATCCTAGCTTTCTAGAAAGCATAGTTTATTCCATAAAACATAGGGACCTTGACACCATTATTGTGTGCCATCCAGATCTACCACATGTAGTTAAACTTCTTCCAAGGAACCACAACTCTGATACCAATTGTGAGACACACAAGACAACTGGGAGAGGGGTGAATCAGTTGTACACTATGCTCCACAAGGTTTTAGGGATGGGGAGTGCTAGATATAGTGGGATGAGTTTTCGATATAGGGGTACTTTTGGGTCATTTTTTAGGGGACGACAAGGGACAACTGATGAAAAATTAGGGAAATTTTTAAAAATATAGAGAAATTTCAAATGTTCATAGCATAACATTGATAAAGCATTCATTCTAGAAATTATATAAGCTTAATACATATCATTAGACTTGAATTTAGATTTCACATGAGAATCAATAAACAAATTAACAAAATTCAAACACTTTTCATTATCAATGTGCATACATATCATATAAGAGTCTAATAATTATAACCAAAATGCCCAAAGGCTCCAAGTCTCAACTATGAAATGACATTATAAACATAAAACTAAGAAAATATATCATTGTCCAGTGTCCCTAATCAGCACAAGGTAGGTCTAAATCAACATTTCCCTCACCATCGGAGCTTGATTCCAAGTCAGTTTCAGTGTCCATGTCAATAGAAGGATTTTCCTCAACCAATGGAACCCCAACCAATCCCTCATGTGCATCCTCCTCAATCTGCATAGCATCTTCGAGATTAACATCCCAATGTAAGGCTAGAGTATGATGATACTCACTAGATTGGCGATCCTATAGCCACAAAGCACTGTGTATTGCCACCAACTTCTCTGATAGTGTAGAGGTAAGGCAGTTTCCCTTGAATGATTGGATGAAGCTATATGTGGACCAATTCCTCTTTGCAGCAGAGGAACTGGAAACTTGCGAAAGAAGATGAATGGCAAGTAATCTCAACTCTAGTGCATCCTTCCCATGCCACATCCACCATCCAATAGGTTTTTTTTGAGCCAATGTAGATCTATCCATCCTCACCTCTAGTTTGCCAAAGTTGGACCATGAAGATTGGAAAATGCAGGCCACTATGTGTGAAGTATAGTAGATTCCTCTAAAGCATACATTTTTCTAAAGGCCTTCATGAAGCCTTCTTTCACCTCTTCATCATGAGATGGAGCCACTCTCCCAGATCTCGATGCATACCATTTGGGATTGAGAGCATAGGCTTCCATATGAAGCAGTGTGTTCATAATGTCCCACCGCCACGTCACAATGGGCCTAATATGTTCCTCATAAAATACCAAAGTAGGTTCCTTGCTATAAATTGCTTTCTTGATCTGTCCAAGCATACTATTAAAGGTATGGTAAATATCTCCAAGGCTAGGGGATTCAATATCAGCATATGTAATCACTTGCACAATAAGCTGGATGAAAGAGCATATGTATATGCAAGTGCAAACAAGTTACAAAAATTAAAATAAGCTATAAATATTAAATAATAAAATCAGCAATAATAAAATTAAGAAATAATCCAAATAAATAACAAAATCAGCAATTCCAATTTTCTTACCTCATTGTGGACCACCAGTTATGATCAAGGATTTTTTCTTTCACGCTTCTTCCCTCTGGTGTGCTTGACTCGTGTCATCTACCCCACTCTACATTTATCACCATTAATTGTAGAGCCTCTTGGACCTCAAGCATCCTCTCCAATAAAATTAAGTAGCTTGCATATCTAGTCTCCATGGGCTTGAGGAATTCCTTCTTAAAAAATTTTCTAAACAAATCAAGTGAAGTCCGATGGTTGCAAATGAAAATTTGCACTTCTCTAGCCTCTACAACCATTTCCTTCACCTAATCCATCTTCCCAATGTCCTTCAAGGTATTTTTCAATGCATGCACACAACAAGGGGTCCAAAAAATGCTTATAAGCACTCTCCACCATCAATCTAGCTAATTTACACACATGGGCTGAATCGGTCACTACCTAGAGTATCATCAAGTTGATATGAGATTAGTATAGATATCAATTTATAGATGATGTCTCACATTCCAAATAAAAAATAAGAAAGAAAGAAAATGTGATTCAAAATTTATTACATCTGCATGGTTAATGCCATGTCCATGCCATAAAATCTATGAATAAGATAAGATTATCAACATTACAATAATGCTACTAAAGCTTCATCAATAAAAAGTAAAAAGTGATTAGTACCTACACAATATTAGAGGCTCCAACCTCCTCTATAGCATCTCTCAAAATCTAAAATTGGAAGGTTTCATCCTTCCTTCTACCCGAACAATCTATAGCTCTAAGAAAATGAGAGCCTTTTGTACTAGTGACAATAAGATTGATGAGGGGCCAATGTTTGATATCGGTCCACCCATCCATGATTATGAAGCAACCATCTGTCAAGCATGTTTGTCTCATATCCTCCATCAAAATACTCACCTTGGATTACTCTTTATCAAGAAGGGTGGTGTGTATCTTAGTTTCTCTAGGTGGAACATACAAGGGACCAACAATTATAATAGCTTTGCACATTTATTTAAAATATGGTGCACATGAGACATGAAATGGTATGACATTAGCACAAAAAAACTTGGTAATAGAGGAATCAGCCCCATCTTTTACTTTAATATTAAACATATCATCAACATTCATACTTCTTTTATTTCCTCTAGTAGAATCCTCCCCCACATGAGATTGAGAAGCTAAA
This sequence comes from Sequoia sempervirens, assembly GCA_007258455.2. NCBI lineage: Eukaryota > Viridiplantae > Streptophyta > Pinopsida > Cupressales > Cupressaceae > Sequoia > Sequoia sempervirens. The sequence goes on from VDFB02008146.1 coordinate 133,619, forward strand.
GCAACATCCACTAATGGTGTAGGCATTCCCATACTAGGCTGCAAAATCTCAATGGAAACCCCTTTACTTAATGCCTCCCCCTCCATATGCAATCTAGTTGCCTCAATTTTTTGTTGTTGGGTTATTTTTCTACACCCTTTCACCCCTTGACCACCAATCCACAAAATATGGAAATAAACTCTCGTATAGCTGCCCCTATATTGTTTGTGGCACAAATAACACTCCCATAGTCTACTACCCCCCAATTTTTTTTTCTTATCTTTATCAACTCTTGTTGCAAATTGTAGTAGAGGATTTTTGGGGTTAAATGGGCCCTTGCCAGTTTTTTGATAATTTTAGATGAACATTCAAATGGGTTTGAACTTGTTGACCCTACTCCACTCCCACTCTTTGAACACCCGCCAATGTGTGCAGGTGCACTAATTCTAGTTCTATTTCTTGTTCTTTGAGTTTGAGTTCTAATTCTTTCTTGCATTTGAATTTCAATATCCTCACTTTCATTATCACTAATACTAGTCATGGTTGTTTTTTATGAAATCTTTGATTTCAAACAATTGCAAGTTCAAATAAAAATAAAATAAACCCACAATGCCCTTCCTATGTGTTGAAAAACTTAAAACAATATTGATTTTTTTAAAAAAAATAGCAATTACAAAAAAAAGATGAAAAACATACATCTAATATGGTGGAAATGATTCCCTGAGCTCCTCTTCAACCTACTATTCTCTCCTTCACTCAGTTGCTCTTCTTTTTCTCTCCTTCACAATGCAAATGGAAATGCAAAAATGGGTTTCTTTTTCTCATTTTAGGGCATGTATATCTGTAGACACCCAAATTTTATCACTCCCATATGATCAAATTTACCTCTTTATTCATCAATTTTGTCAATATTAATTTATTTCATTAATATTACACTTGCCACATAAGATTCTTAAAGTATTTAATTTAACAATTAAACACTTTATCTGGTACCTTTCTCCTCTCTAAATTAAATAAATACACCAATTTATTTAATTTAGTCATTTTAATCTTTTTGAATTAAAATCAATTTAAAATTCTTCTTTTATCTCTCCTTGTCACATCCTCCATAATCCATCTTTAATTTGGATTAATTTAATTAATTCATAATTAGGGTGTGCATCCTCTTAATCAAGGATTAATGCCACATCCTTCTACATTTGCCACTTGTCTCTAATCTTCCATTAATTATCATAATCAAGTATTTGCACAACTTTAATCAAAGTCATTTGCCACTTTTAGCACCACTTTTTAGTCAATCTTTCCATTTGCCTTTCTGGGCATCGACCCTCTTTCCTATGTGAATTTTTAATTCACTTTTATTCATCCTAGGTCTCTCTCCTCCCCATGTAAATTTTTAATTCACATTTTATCTTTCCAATTCTTCTAGAATATTTGACTTGTCACCTCATGCACATGTGACCAATTCCCACATTTATTTCTCCAACCACTTTCTCTTTTCCCATGGAGATTTTTGAGAAATTCCAAAATTCTTCAAATGTCATTTTCACTCCCACTTGGGGACAAGAAGTTCCTTTTTGAGAAAATCTTCTCACTCCCCAAGGTACTTGGAAGGTACTTGTCCTTCCTCCACATCATGTACCTCCCTTCCACATCACCTACACAACATCTCACCCTTAGCCATCTCACATTCCACATGTCAAAATGTGAGGGCTTGTGAGTCCTCAACTCACCTTAGCCCTTCATCTTGGGCTTGTTGGATAAATCCCAACCATTGAATTTTCTAGAGAATTTAAGTTTCTCTATAAATACTACATCCTCTAAGGCATTTCTAACACTTAGCCATTTTGCAATTAAATGCTGCCATTTTGTGCATTCATCTAGCCATCAATTTCATCCATTTGCATCTACATCCAAGCATATAGTTAAAAGCTTGCATTTAGCCATATCAAGAGCCATCAAAGAGTATACAAAGCACATCAAAATCAAGGGCCAACCAAGAAATTTCAACTGCAAAAGGGAAGGTATAACCACTTGCATTATTTTACACTTTTTCTCTTTGCATTTACAAATTTCTTAGGCTAATCTTGAGGTGTTTCTTCATGTTTTTCCATTGCATTTTAATTGCTTGGAATACGTTAAACATTTAGGATATCACATTTCTCGCACGCCCGATGGGACCCACAAACGGGTTTCTCAATTTCACGTTTGTTGTTGTTGAGTTGTTTGCAGGAACATGTTGTAGAAGGGCGATTGCACCCTCCTGGTGACTGCAGAAGGGCGACTGCGCCCTATGGTAACTGCAGAAGGGTGACCACGCCCTCCTGGTAACCACAAAAGGTTGACCATGCCCTATGTTTTTCTGCAGAAGGGTGACTACACCCCTTAGCTGAAATTTATGTGCTAACATTTTTTTGTAGAAGGGTGACTATGCCCCCTTGGCTGAAATTTTTGTGCTAACATTTTTTTGTAGAAGGGAAACTACGCCCCCTTGGCTGAAATTTATGTGCTAACATTTTTCTGTAGAAGGGTGACTACGCCCCCTTGTCTGAAATTTTTGTGCTAACATTTTTCTGCAGAAGGGCAACTACGCCTCCTTGGCTGAAATTTTTGTGCTAACATTTTTCTACAGAAGGGGGACTACGCCCCCTTGGCTGCAATTTTTGTGCTAATATTTTTCTGCAGAAGGTGACTATGCCCCCTTGGCTGAAATTTCTATGTTAACATTTTTCAACAGAAGGGCGAGTACGCCCCCTTGATTGAAATTTTTGTGTTAACATTTTTCTATAGAAGGGCGACTATGCCCACTTGGGTGGAATTTTTGTGCTAACATTTTTTTGTAGAAGGGCGACTACGCCCTTTTGGTCTCCACAGAAGGGTGACTGCGCCCTCTTGGTCACTACAGAAGGGTGATTGTGCCCTTCTGATCACTGTTAAAGGGCGACTGCGCCCTTCTGTCAACACTGTAGTAGGGCGAGTATGCCCCAAAACAACACATTTTGAAAGGTAAAACTATCATTTTAGCTTCATTTTTTTTCCTATTTTTTGCTGTTTTCAGGTACTAATCCCCTAGCATTGTTTCTTGCAAGGATTTTTTTTTTTCGCTAACATTTTGTAGCATATCCTTGTGTAATTGGAAAAGAATGCAGGATAAGATAACTAACAGTTGCTTGCAGGGCCATTCATTAGCTCAGATTCTTTTTGAAACTATCTTTGTTGTTGTCATTAATATAATAACATAGTTTAATTAGGGGGGAAGTAATATTCATTGATTATTGTCTCTATCTTTTTTTGTTACCCAAAGGGGGTATTAGTTTATTTTTTCTTTCCCCTTGCACTTTGTGTGAGCCTGGGGAGTAGTTGGAAATAATTAGTGCTTTCTTTCTAGTGGGACCTGCTTGGGGATTTCATCACCCCAAGAGACGATTCCAACCATGCATATTGGCGGGGTATACAATGGGGGGGAGCGAAAGCTGTACCCCAATCCAGTCGCGTCATAATTGGTAGAGCGTTGAAGCTAGGGTGATACCTAGATAGACGCGAAGAGTTGGTCCGAGCCCTTTAGTATTTCGCTGGGGTTCCCGACTCACGCTTGTGACGGGCTGGTGTTCACGGTTGTGCCTCATGTATTAAGAGTATATCGAGGACTCCCTAAACACCTTGTGCATCCTAGATTAAGACCTCATTGGCCATACCCTTAACACTAATCATAGGATTGTATTTCCTTGAAAGTGTTCTCTAGTGAGAAACCAGTAATCTTTTTGACAAATTGGCCTTATTGTTGTCATTTTAAAGCCTTTGTCATAGTCATTTTCATCAAACCAAATCCCTATTAGCTACAGAAGGCCAACTGTGCCCTCTAATTTACCACAAAAGGGTGAATGCACCCTTTGATTTACCACAAAATGGCAAGTGCGCCCTCTTATTTACTACAGAAGGGCGACTGTGCCCTCTGATTTCTTGTAGAAGGGAAAGTATGCCCTTCTAGTTACTATAGAGGGGCGAATTTTCCCTCCTAAACACTCAAAATCGCCCCGTTTGGATCCGTTTAGCTTCTATGCCATCATTTAATCATTCCCAATTGTTATCTCATCATCCCAAGCCTCCGTTTTGTCATTCTAAACCTTCGAAAAACCTCCATTTGATCATTTTAAACCTCCACTTTATCATTCCAAACCTTTGTTTAACCATTCTAAATCCCCACTTATTCTCCACAAAAATCCTCAATCCATCCACTCATTTTAAATTTTTCCATAATCCATTCAAAAGCCCATATCATCACCTAGTGAACATCAAAATTTTACCATTTACATCACCAAACCCATATCTCATAAATGCCACCCATAATCAAACCGCCTTAACCTTGTGTTACAAAGGAGTTACCCAAATTGACCTTAGCACTTGAATTTGATTATTAGTCGTTAACTTTGACCACAAATCAATTTACTTCCATCTTGAGGTAAATTTGGTGTCATAAGCTATCATCCTTGGCCCAAATCAATCCATTTCTATCTTGAGGTGGATTTGGTGCCGTGATCATCCACTTAATCAATCAATGCTCTAGGTCACTAAAGGTAACTTTCTTTGATTAAACTCATCCAATCATCCAAATCTATCAAACCCCATCATTTGATCAAACTATCTAATTACCTAATCAATCAAATCACATCTGTTCAATCAACATAATCCCATCGATCTTAACAATCCAATCCAATTCAACCTATCCAATCAAAATCTGATCCAATCAAATCCAATCCAATCAAAATCCAATCCAATTCAATCTATCCAATCAAAATACGATCCAATCAAAATCCAATCCAATTGAATCTATCCAATCAAAATCCAATCCAACCAATCTATCCAAACAAAATCTTCAGAATCTAAATCCAAACCCCATCTCACCCCATCAAAATCAGATCTCATCCAATCACAATCAAATCATTCGTCAAAGACATCTTTATAATCCACCCATAGCACATTTGCATGCCTGTGCAAACTAGGTCACAAGTTAAGAAACAAGTGGCACAACAATAAGGTCAAAATTCCCAAGCGAACATGTCTCAAGACCTTAATAAAAATACAAATCCCACCAATGGTACAAATATTTTTCAAGATCCTAACAACATCCCCCAAGATCCTCATAATGGTACTTCATTGTACTCCAACACTGAAAATCAAAACAACTCACCACACGGTGAAGAGAGTATGGCTAATCAACCCAAACTCATGCTTGAGGAACATTTTAGTAATCCCACCAATGTACAAATGACTGTCTGCCTGTTTGAAAAACATAGGGGAGAAATTTTGGCCCACCTAATTGATAAGGGTGTCAAACCTCCCTCGGGTGTTGACTTATGCAAATATAGGAGCTCCACATCTAACGTACCCCAAGGTTCACAAAATGCACCAGGGGGTTCATACATCCCCAATGTTCCTCTAGTTGAGGGTTGGCATCAACCTGAATTTGGAAATGTTGTTCTTTATCATGTTAACCACCCCCCACATGCTCCAATCTCAGTTATGGGGGATCCTCAAGTTCTTGATCCCAATAATCCTTTCGTTTATGGTATGCCATTAACGCTAACAACACCGCCTCTTTCGAATCAACCTACCACCAACACTGGGGGTACCCCCTTTACCTCATTGCTTCCACCTCCTGGGGCCACAAATCTACCATCACTTTTATATACATCTCAATAGCTTCATCAATCCAACCTTCCACCTCAATTACCTCCACAAGCCACATCCCAACCAAATGTTCCAGTTGGTACCCAACAACCCCCTTTACAGAACACCTCTACGTTATCTCAACCATCTAATCAGCAACAACCCCTGCATAATGCTTTGGTTTCTTCATAACAACCACCATACCAATCGCAAGGAAATCCATCCCAACCTATCACTTAGACCATATCCCCATTCCTTGCATCCATTTTATGTCTGAAGACTCAACCACAACACAACACCCCATCTCAGCCCACACAATAGTTGACATCACAACAACCTGCTCAACACTATTACTATGATAATTAGTAGAAATTTCATCAACAACCACCTTATGTGGCCTCCCAACAATCACAACCATACCTTCAACACCAACAAACCAATCTACAACATCCCATCTAAGCTCCTCAATAGCCTACCTCACACTTCTATCAAAAAAATCGCTACTATACCCCACAAAAACAGCCCCCATATCAACAAAATCTCCTGGCATACCAACAAGGGATGTCATCATCCAACTATCAAAATTTGTACCTCAACAATCTAATGCTCTCTCAACAAGATCCTTTATTGTCCTATCATCCATATCCCTCCAACCCATCACCGGTCAACTCGAATTTTTTGGAAATCAAAGCCGCTATGAAAGATCTTCAAGCTGGGGCTGGAAAATAGTTGTTCAAATTCAAAGACATATGCCTGTATCCATTCGATCCCTCCATCTCATTGATGCCCTTCCCTAAACATTTTGAAATGCCAAAGTTTGAGAAATATAGGGGGAACAAAGATCCTAAGGCTCACTTACAAGAGGTTATGCACAATGACAACTATCTCTTGCCCCTGTTCCCACAAAGCCTAGCAAGCAACGCCCTAGAGTGGTTCATGACCCTCAAAAAAGGATCCATAAAATATTTTGCAGACCTATTAGAAAAAATTGTCTCCTACTTCTCCTTCAATTTGGAGGACACTGACACCTTAGATCTCCTCAAAGAGAAACAACGTGAGGGGGAAACCTTTACTAGCTACCTTCAAAGGTGGCGTGCACTAGCAAGCTGAATGAAAACCCCTCTAAAAGACAAGGACATGGTCACTCTCTTCATGGAGAACTCTCATCCCGACATGGCTCATAACTTTAGGTTACATTGTGTCACCACTTTTATAGAGATAGTGGAAAAGGGACCTATCCTTGAACGTGCCCTTGTTGCCAAAGGGCACATTACAATACATAGCCATGATAAAGAAAGGTCCTTTGGAGATAAGCCAAATTTTTGGAACAAGAACAAGAACACATTGAATGATGGCATGACTGATACTAAACACGTCCATGTGGCTAATACATCCTAGAGACAACAACTATTCGTACCTAACGCCATATCTGTACCATAGGTGGCACCTCGTCCTCCTCAACAGTCAAATCAGAACAACTAGGGGAACACTAAACGTCAGTATGCTCAATTAGGAGAACCCCTAAGTCTTGTCTTCAATAAATTGTTATAGATCAATTATCAAATCACATATCCTGTCACCAAGCCACTTGATGAATCCAAGCCCAAGCCTGCATGGTTTAGGGAAAATGAATATTGTGAGTTCCATAAAATCGAAGGACACTCTTTGAATAAGTGTCAGGGTCTTAAAAACTATGTCCAAGATCTCATTGATTGAAGAGATATCAAAATTGACACCAGTCAAGCCTCATCATCCAATGCTCAACTATAGATATATCAAAACACCTTTCCAAACCATAATCAAGGCTCGAGCACCTCCAACAGTAATCCTCAGAACAACAACACAAATAACATGAGCTATAAGAATGTACCCCTCAATTACGAGGGTATTATTCATTACATTGAGCAAGTAGAACCCCGTGTATCCATGATACATGTCAAAGCCAAAGACCCTTAGTGTGCTATTACTACATGACGAGCCCACATCGCTGTCCTTGCGGCCTCCACATCTACCCAATCAACTCCTGTAAGTTCTTAGTACAACATCCTTGATCACTTAGGAAAGACCCCTGCTCATATCTCCATTTTGGATTTGCTCATGTCTTCTCCTATACATCAAGAAATCCTCAACAGAGCCCTATAGGAAACCCATGTACCTAATAACATTGATCCTATGTGATTCCAAGCTTTGGTAGGTCACCTAGCTTTATCTTATCAACTGCACTTCAACCAAAATGACATGCCAAACATCAATGTCAATCATAATCACCCCTTGCATATCAAAGTCATGGTTTCCCATCATAAAATAAAAAGGGTCTTGGTAGATAATGGCTCTACCCTCAATTTGTGTACTCTGAAATTCATAAAATAGGTGGGGTATACTCAAGCAAATTTAAGTAATCAGATCATCACGATCAAGGCTTATGATAATGTAGAAAGGAATTCAGAGGGAATTATCAGTCTTCCTATTCAAGTAGGACCTATGGTTCAATACACTACCTGTCATGTCCTTGATATGGACTTGCCATATAATCTCCTCCTTGGCCGCCCATGGCTCCATGCTATGCAAGCCATCCCCTCCACGTACCATCGGTGCCTAAAATTCCCGGTCAACAAACAAGAAGTCACCATCTATGCTGATCCCCAACCATTTGAATATTGTTGTGCTTTAGAAGTGTCATTTCCCCATTTACATTATTGTCCCAGGGTTGAAATGGGGGCATCCCAGTCATCATCCGCTAATCCACCCTCCACCATGATAACCACTCCATCTTCCACCATTGATCCTATAGTCACAAAAGTATAGATCATTGACAAAGGGTGTGGTGAATACGAAATGCATACTGCTCTTAATATAGCAACCATGCCACCGTCACCACATGAGTATGGTCAACCTTCACACGCTACTCCAAAGGAAGACAAGACTATCACCTTTAGTGGTAAAAACATCCCTACCACCACTTTCAGGCCCCCTAGTATCAAGATAGATACACCAAAAGAGGATATAAGTCAATGGGTATATCGAGAAGAACCCCAACCAGATACTCCTCTAAAGGAATAATTTTAGGAAGCATATCCGTGGTCAGCTAAGTTTGTAGAGAAGTATAACTACCAAGGTGGGGGCCTAGGTAAAGAAGAACAAGGGTAGTTGCAACCTATTGATACGTCAAAGCTGCCAAAGAACATAGGTATTGGGTATGAAAAAAACAAAAAATCCCTGCAACATCATCTAATACTTCCAATAGTATCTCCGTGGATGATGGCTCATTGGAGGAAATACCTGAGGAGGAATCCATCATACGTGCATACGATGACGTCGATCACACTGACCTGTCATCCATGTTCAAATGCTTATCCATCTGTACCATTAACCTATCCCTTCGTCAGCCTGAGCTTATTGATTGGAACCTACAAAATAGCACACCTGTCAATATGTCTACGGATACATATGTCAACCTCATGGGGTTGGGGGAGGATGAACACTCTAGTCATAAAAATAAGAATAAGAAAAATAAAAAATGATCGTCTAGTGAAAACCTCCCTGAGGCACTTCCTAACCTTGAAAATGTAAAAATAAAGGACGCATCTGAAGGTGAAAACCTTGAAGAGGCACCGGAGGATGGAGATGTTCATCTTCCCCTTGTGGGAACTCAGTTATCTGCCCAATCATCAATTTTAATCAAAGAGACTCAAGAAGTTAATCTGGGTACTGCTGAAAATCCTAAGATCACCTATGTAGTTAAATCACTCTTAGAGCAAGAGTATCCAGTCATTGTCCAGCTACTCCAAGAGGGAATCATTAACTTTACTTGGTCATATTCAGACATGCCATGCTTAGACCTCGCCTTAGTGGTTCATCATCTAGATGTTCACCCAGATGCCAAGCCTGTCAAACAGAAGCTTTGCAAGATGCACCCACAGGTAGCCTTATTAGTCAAGAAGGAATTGGAGAAATTATTAGATGTAGGTTTTATCAGACCAATTGGCTACTCTGAATGGATCTCCAATATAGTACTAGTTGCCAAACCGAATAGAGACATTCAGATTTGCACAGACTTTAGGGATCTTAACAAGGCCTTCCCAAAGGATGATTTCCCTCTACCTAACATTGACATGTTGGTCAACCTCACAGCATGACATGAGATGTTGTCCCTTATGGATGGTTTCTCTGGTTATAATCAGATTCAAATTGCATCTAAGGACCAACACAAAACCACTTTCACCACACCTTGGGGTACCTTTTGTTACAATGTTATGCCCTTTGGTCTCAAAAATGCAGGAGCAACATATCAAAGGGCGATGGTAGTCATCTTCCATGGCCTCATCCATATCATCATGGAGGATTATGTCGACAACTTGTTAGGAAAATCTAGAACTTGAGCAGAACATCCTTCCATCCTAAAAAAGACCTTTGAATAGTTAGAACATTACAAGTTACGGCTAAATCCAAAAAAGTGTGTTTTCAGTGTTACGTCACGAAAAATATTAGGTTTTATAGTATCTCGAAGGGGTATTAAAGTTGATCCCACCAAGTCAAAGGCTATTTTGGACATGCCACCTCCACGTAATCTAAAGCAGTTAAGAAGCCTCCAGGGGAAGATGCACTCCATTCGTCTGTTCATAGCCCAGCTCGCGGATAAGTGTCAGCAATTCTCTCATCTTCTGAAGAAAGACTTCACCTTCCAATGGAACCAATAATGTCAGATCGGTTTCGATAAAATCAAGGAATATTTATCTCATCCACCAATCTTGATGCCACCTATTCCAGGGAAACCCCTGCCACTTTACATCTCTGCCACTTCAGTCACGTTGGGGGCATTGTTGGCACAACATGAGTCATCTAAAGAGAGAGTAATCTACTACATCAGTCAGACACTGGTCACCTATGAATTAAACTACTCTCCCATGGAAAAAGCCTGCCTCGCAGTAGTCTTCAGCACACAAAAACTCTAACATTACATGCTCAACCATCTCATCAAATTAATTGCTAAGATTGATCCACTAAAGTATTTGTTGTCCAGGACCACCTTGATTGGCCACATGGCCAAATGGGTCATGCTCCTAAGTGAATTTGACATAGAGTATGTGGATAAAAAATCCATAAAGGGATAGGTCATAGTTGATCAGTTGGCTGAGGCACCGTTAGGAGATGCTTACCCTCTGAACACGAAATTCCCAGACGAAGAAGTTACACAATTACAGAAGTACCAGCTTGGACATTGTATTTTGATGGTTCCTATACTCATAATGGATCAGGCATAGGGATTTTATTAGTTACCTCTCAAGGTGACTACATTCCAAAATCATTTAGAATAGCATTCCCGTGTACCATCAATATGGTAGAATACAAAGCTCTCCTCACTGGCCTTTGAATTGCAATGCAGTGGCACATAACTAATTTGAAAGTTTTGGGTGATTCTTTGCAAGTCATTAGGCAGGTTAATGATGAGTTCCTAACCAAAGATGATAATCTATTACCCTACAAGCACATGGTGGATGATTTCAAGAAATAATTCATCTTTATACAATTTGACCAAATTCCTAGGGTATGGAATAAAGTAGTTGATGCAATGGCCACTATCAACTCCCTGATTGACATGCCCAAAGATTGGACGGAATGTGAGTTCCTTGTGGAACAACTTTTAATCCCAACATATGATATCCCTGAGACTGACACGGTGTACGACATTGTGGTTCCCACTTCCCCATGGTACCAGGACATATACACCTATCTCCATGATAATACTATACCCCTAGATCTTACACACAATCAACACAAATCCTTCATTCATCGCTCTTCTCGATACATTATCGTTGGTGATACACTTTATCATCATGGGTATGATGGAATCCTCCTTAGATGTCTGAATGAGACTGAGGCCCACACTGCACTAATAGAAGTACATAGTGGTGTTTGTGGAGTTCATTCAAATGGTATGGCCTTGGCCAAAAGAATCCTCTGAGCTGGCTATTATTGGCCTACATTAGAGCATGATGCTTGTGAATTTGTGAAGAAATGCCTTCCCTGCCAACAACATGCAGATTTAATTCATGCTCCAGCACAAGATATTCAACCCCTTCTAGCACCATGGCCATTCTCTCAATGGGGTTTTGACTTGATTGTGAAGATTTACCCACCATCATCCGACAACCATACATTCATAATTACCACCACTGAATACTTCACTAAGTGGGTGGAAGCAATACCACTCTCACAAATCACCGGTATCCAAATCTCAAAATTCATCCTTTGCCATATTCTCTGCAGATATGGTATCCCATCCATCATCCTCTCTGATAACAAAAAACCCTTCAAAAACCAATCCATGAAACACCTCTGCCACACCTTTCATATCCAACATTGTTTGTCAATGCCTTATTACCCCCAAGGTAATGGTTAGGTAGAAGCAACCAACAAGACCCTTATCCGCATCCTCAAAAAGGTTGTCAATAACACTAGTCGAGATTGGCACCTCCATATTCATCCCGCCCTCTGGGCACATCAGACATCCATTTGCACCCCTACAGGTGCCACCCCCTATTCTTTAAAGTATGGTGCCAAATCCATCTTGCCAATTGAAGTTGAGTTCCCATCACTAAGGATTTCTCTGAATAATCTTATCAACGAAGAGGATGCTTGTGTTGCACGCCTTGCACAACTTGAATTATTTGATGAGTAAAGAATCAAAACCTATGATCATCTGTAAGCATACCAAAACCACCTCAAAAGTAATTACAATAAAAAGGTTTATCCTTGACAGTTCTAGGTTGGTGATCTTGTTCTTAAAGAGAACTAGTGCACTCAACAGGATTGTGATAAAAAGGGAAAGTTTGAGGCAAACTGGTTGGGGCCTTATGTCATAGCTGCCAAATATGGATCTGGGTCATATAGGTTGAATACTCTTGAAGTAGAGCCCCTCAAAGAGCCCATCAATATCATGCATCTGAAAAAGTTATACATCTAAGTCTGCTCGGTAACCCCACCTAATCAGAAAAAATCCAAAAATAGTAAAGAGAAATAAATCTATCCTATTGTGAAAACCACCTCTTGATGGCACCTTGGATAAGTATGGATGGTGAAAACCTGGTAACACACATCCTTCATAGAGGGCTTAATCATTATCTACCTGGCATCCTAGTTATTTTATGCTTTCATCCACACTATTGTCCTCACCCATCCCATCCTTGGCCGCTTGGTATATATTGATTGAGCATTGGATGACCCATCTAGCTTATCCCCCATCCCGAGCTTTTTAGTATCCCACTTTGAGCTTATGTCATTCATCCCCCCATCGGTTGGTCTGTGTAATCGCATAGGATCATCCATTGCGTCAGTCCCCATCTAGATCTCATCTTGTCACGTCACCTGTCAAACTACGTTGCCCCTGTGCTATCATAGAGGCAAGGTTGATCATTTGATCTGCCCCTAGGGTATTCTCACCATCACATGTTGGTCATCTATCATCTGTATTCACTATCCTCTTTCCACTTTATCCACAGTCTTTTCATGAACTACGAGGGCTATGCACTTTCACGTAGGCAAGGCTAATCTTTGATTGGCCCCCGAGCCCCTAGGTCTTTAGGATGTGTCAGTCTGTGTCCTTATTTGGCTTGTTATTCTCAAATAAAATCTCCTATTATTGGAAGATTTTGTTAATGAAAAACATCTAGCATCAAACTGGGTCATTCTAGTTTAGTATCCATCATCGGTCTCAATTGGATGCATCCTTCCTAGCAGACCTCATCAATCCCATCCATCCCCTTGATCCTATGGAAAAGGATGTTTTGTAATTGATTATAATCTTTTGATGTCTTGGAATTTATTTTTCATTTGAAGCTCACTAAAAACACTTGTCAGGGTCACCTCGATCTATCATATCATGATGTGCTTTTACTTGTTTACATAGGGGCTTATCTTGATCTTTTCTTCATTGTTGTCTTCTCAGTTGTCCCATGTAGTACCCGCTAAGATCCTTGGGTTCTTGTGTTACATTGGGCCATCCTTGTGTGTTTGTGGCTATCCCAATACCTGGCCCGACCAAGGTCATCATGACCTTGGTGTGTTGGGGTAGCCTTTCTGTTTGCTGTGTTTGTTTCATGCATTGGATGCCAACTCACCTTGATCTTACATATCAGGGTATTTAGTGTCTTATGCTATAGCAAAAATCAGTGCTCCGATGATGGAAACTCATATTAGGATTTCATTTCCTCATTTGTTGAATTGCATTCACCCTATGATTTTGGTTCTGCAAATACTATCCTACTCTCTCCCATTCTTCTTAGGATACTAAAAGTTTTTGACAGGTGACAAATTACACCCATTTTTCACAATCACTACATACCCATCTTCCATTATCAGTTCTTATTGACACTTATGACCATGAGTTATTTCCTTTCATTTTTAATTCACTATAAATCACGGGAGCATTATCACATATTAGGTTCATTATATTAACCACACATACATCACCACCTGCATCATAACATATTAGATCCATGCATGCATAGCCACCTGCATCACAAAGTGTCAGACTCATAGTACATCACATCCTGCATATATAAAATGTTCATACAAAATCCATCATATACATATACATACATGTCAATAAATCAACTAGGCATACATACACATAAGTCATCCTAGATATAACATATGCATAAATCATATCACCATCTGAGTATCTGCATTTATACAATCATCCATATTCCACATAAACCCAATCATCCATTATCATCTCATAAACATGTGCATAAATATATCAACTCATACATCCACATAAGCATGAAGCATCATATTTTCATACATCCAAATAAGCTTGTAATATCATAAACATGAGCATAAATCAACAAAAGTATCCCTCTACATAAGTAGGAAATATCATATACATGTGCATACGTAAAAATCACCCATGACAAAAGGAAACATACTACATAGTGTCAATAAGGATTGTCCCATATCATAATCAAAGTAATACCATGTATGCCATATTTCCATCACACATCAAAATCTATCATGTATCCATCATATAGCCCTCATACATCATCAAATAAGGTACAAAATCCAGAGATGTAGAGCATCTTTGTCGATAAGTACTACACACTCCACCTTGCATCTGTCAAAAACTCGGTAACCTATCACCTCCCGAATGAGCTACCCACATCTAACCTTTGTGGTGAATTTGGTACTGATCTCCTACATGGGGTAACACCTGGTGAATCACTATAACCTCGGGTCCATGTCCCCAATGACTGAGATGGCACTAGTATTTGTGGTGTCTGTTGAGTATACTGAAACATCTGTTGGGCCAGGTCTAGAGCTGTATGGTAGTATGTGGCCATCCAAAATCCTTCCTCCCTCGCATTCTCCTCTCGCTCAGCAACTTGAACCCGAGCAAAATTCAACTCCTGACGATATCTATCCTGATCTCTCGTGATCACTCTCCTCTCCTACTCCCAGGCCTCCTGGGATAGGTGTAACTATGCCATCTTTGCCTGAACTTGATCTCTCATTTCCTCGGTAGCCACTGCCCTAGCCACTGCTACATCCCTCCCCTACTGTGACCCCTATGTATCTGTCTCTATCACACCACTGACCTGCATTGGCTACCACCGAGCCACTACTGCATCCCTCTCTCCCTACAAAATTTGCATCTGTATCTTTGCAACATCTCTCACCCTCTATGTGGCCTGTAACTGAACCATTGCTGCATTTCACTCTCTCTATAGCACTGATAGCTCTGAAACTGCCTCCTCACTCCTCTGGAGAGACTGTATCTGTGCCTCTTCCAATTCTCTCTCTGCAGTAGTTGAACCAGCATCTGCACCGCATCCCTCTCTACCTCCACTGCCTGTACCTATGCCCGCACTACATCTCTCTCTACCTGCATAATACGGGCCTGCTCCCTTGCTTGTCTCTCTCTCCTACATCAACCCCATATCTCTAACCATCTGCTCTAAGCAATGCAATCTATCATGTAGCTCATCTCGCTCCTGCTGGAGATCACCCACCTGCTGCCCATTGCCTACTGACACATGATCTGTCATCCCCTCTGACTCCCCCCTAGCCTATAATATAATAGTCTCTGCCTGTAGTCTGTCATGGTCCCAACTGACAACAACCAACTCATCTCTTATCCCCTATATGATAGCCTACAATCTCTCTCTTTCCCTCCCCATCACCTCTACCTGTGTGGTTAAGAGGTCAACCATAAGTCAATAATCTCTCTGACCTACTCCTGGTGCTCTCGATAGCTCAACTCTGAGTCTGATCACCTTTGCCTTCGCTACCCCCAACCTCTGATCTGCACTCTAAAGCCTCCTTGCAGTGTCCCTTGACTGAGCAATAGGATCCATTGAGGTAATGATAGGAACCACCGCCAATGGCTCTGCATCCCAAATATCCATATCGAGAACATCTCCATCTATCTCCATAGCCTCATCATCCCCCCTACCCTCCTGCTCCTACTGAACCTCCAAGTCCTCCACAATCAGGCGGACCTAAAATCTCCATGGTTGGCCATGCCTCCCCACTCTCATAAGTCTCCTCAGCTCTCCTATCTCTGGCTGCTCCTCAACCTCACTCTCCCCTATCTCTACAACGGGGAGCCACTGCCCTGCCACAATCTACCCCCTATATTGTCTCCTACTCTCTATCCTCCCTGACTGACTCCTAGCCTCAATCTCCTCTCGGGCTCCATCTTGCTATCCACCCCCTCCCATCCCCTCCTACTCTATCATGGTATGTACCCTCATCAGTCATCTCCTACTTGCTATCATCTCTGACTGACTCCTAGCCTTTATCTCCTCTTGCTCTCCATCTTGCTATCTATCCTCTCCCCACTCCCCCTGCTCAGCTTGTACCAACACTCTCTTCTGTCGTACCCTACCTCCTATACCAGTCTATTGAACAACTCTACCCTCCACTGTGTGTATCATCTCCACCTCTGACTCATCCTGTCCCCCCGCATTTGGCTACAGACCTATCCCACCCTCCTATCGTGCTGCCTCTCTCTCCTCCACCTCCACCCTAGCCCTCCTCCGCTATCTCCTCCTCCTCCTCCTCCTCCTCGCCAGATGTCCCACTGCCTCCATCCTCTCTCCTCCCCTCTACACCTATCTCCTCCTCTCCCTAGCCCCCAACACCCATCCTCTTATCCAAATCCTACAGTTCCTACACTAGGCACTAGTGGTGTAACCCTCTCCCATTGGTGGTTGCGCAACCATTGATCATATCGTACTGTCACTCCTGTATCCGCCACTCTAGCACATCTCCTGGGGTAGGGAACCTACACTGTCACTGCCCACGCCACTCTGGCCTCCCTCGGTCTAAACACAGGCCCCCATGGTCACTTTCTGGTGAGTTGACGAAACCTCCTTAGTGCCCCCAAAATATCCTATGTCAGTCCAAACTGTCTCACCACCCTATCTAGTTGATGCATCTCCATTACGCATGGCAGACTCCCAATCATAACACACTGGCTCATAAAGTACCCCCTCTACCTCTCACTCTCCTCCCTCCACCCCCTGAAGTTTTGATACATATATGGCCGCCATAATATGTCTCTCTCTTGAAAATCATCCATCCTCCTCCTCCACCCCTCCATATCTCCTGAACCTCTATATCAAAAAATCCATCCCCTCACCTCTCCATACCCCCATGCCACCAGCTCCCTATCATCCTCATCTCCCACCCTCACTATAATCGGTCTCGTTACCATAATATGCTCCCATGCCCACACTTGTAGAAGGGTTGGGTGTGTCAAACTCACTATATTCCTATAACAAATCATATGCATATCCTTGTACAACTGTGCTAAGACACAAGTACCCCACGAGATCTATCCATCACACCACTCAACAATGTGTTGAATCACCTCCATGAACCAAAGACTGCAGAACCGCCTTCTCTGATCCGGTGGTAATATCCCACTGATCAGACCACCTAAAAAGAAAGGTAGAGGTGGTACCCCAACTATCAAACATCTATCTAGATCCAACTGCGGACCCTGTAGAGGCAGGTCGTTGTGTCCAAATAACACCATCATAGTGTGATCTAACTCAGCCCCTCTTGATACCATATCACTAAGCAATATCCTTGCTATCGGTAACTTCAAAATCTGCCATACATCTTCTAGTGTCACCGTCATCTCCCTCGTCGGCAGATGAAATGTCGATGTCTCTGAGCTCCATCTCTCTATCAAGGTCGTCAGCATTGCTCGATGTGCCCTCATCATCGACACTTGTAGAAAGTGCAATAAACCCACATGATCAATGCCAGTCATCGCTGCTATAGTCTCTGTCAATACCTCCGACTATCGCTCATGTGTTTGTAACCACACAAAGCCCTGCATCCACACCACCTGATTATCAGTACACAATCTTCCTAGCCCTAGGACATCTTTTACTTGCCTCTTTCCTTTTCTTTTCTCTCTCTTTTATCCTCATCTTACCCTACCCTAGCTCGGGGTGGCTCTACCCCCCTGCCGGGGCGAGCCCACCCTAGCCTGGGGCGGCTCTGCTCCCCCTTCTAGGGCAAGCCTGCCCCAACTCGAGGCGAGCCCACCTCAGCCTGGGGCGACTCTGCCCCCCTTGTCGGGGTGAGCCCACTCTAGCTCGGGGCAGCTCCGCCCCCCTGTCGGGGCAAGCCTGGCCCAGCTCTAGGCGGCTTTGCCCCCCTTCCAGGGAAAGCCCGCTGCAGCTCGGGGTAGCTCCGCCCCCTACCGGGGCAACTCCGCTCCCTACCAGGGAGCTTGCCACAGCTCGAGCCAGCTCCGTCCCCCTTTCTAGGCCGAGCCTACCCTAGCTCGGGGCATCTCCGCCCCTTGCCAGGGCGAGCCCATCCCACCTCGGGGTGACTTCGACCCCTTACCGGGGGGCGAGCCTGCCCCAGATCGGGGCGGCTCTGCCCTAGCTCGGGGTGACTTCGCCCCCTGCTAGGGTGAGCTAGCCCCAACTCGGGGCAGATCTACCCCTCTGTTCGGTGGCCCGCCCTATTTTCCCACCCCGTAATCCCATTTTCCTCCCTTTTCTCTCCAAACAAAAAATTACCCATTTTTATATTCCACCTCGCCCACAAAACCCACCTTTTACATTTTTCCTTAACTATTATAAAACATGCTAAATGTTTAAAATACATAACAACGTTTTTATTACTCACTTGGCAGGGCACTGCGAAGTGAGTCCAATGTCTCCGCAGCTCATCCGCCTGGTGAATGATCTCTAAATCATAATCCTATGACATTGTTGCTCCATCTCCTCTCCCTCTTCTCTCCCTTCTATCAACTACTATAGAAACAATGAGACACGGTAATTCTTCCAATTACCTTTTAACCCCTCTTTTCCCCCTTTTTTCAAATAAAAAGTATTTTTTTACCTTTATTTAACTTTTTTTTTCTCCCAACTAATCCCCTTCTTTCCCAGAGCCACCATTTGCAAACCGTACATCCAATCAACTCCATTCAAAAGTAAAAGTTGCTTAGTTTTTTGTGATCTATCCAACGGTGTCTTCCATTTCTTTCTATCAAGAAGTCATCTGGGGCCTCCTTGTTTCTTCCCCAACCACCCTCTCAAGGGGGCATACACTATCATTTCCTTCCATCCATTTGAGGCAGCATTGGGGAATACTACTCCTTTTTCCCTCTACTTGGATAGCTCATTCAACCTCTTTCAGGCTGGGGCATCAATCCCTACCACTTTCTTCATCACCGACATTTTTTTTTTCTTCGAAACATTGTTATTCTAACAATATTTCAAAGAGGGGAAAAATGTAGACACCCAAATTTGATCACTCCCATATGATCAAATTTACCTCTTTATTCATCAATTTTGTCAATATTAATTTATTTCATTAATATTACACTTCCCACATAAGATTCTTAAAGTATTTAATTTAACAATTAAACACTTTATCTGGTACCTTTCTCCTCTCTAAATTAAATAAATACACCAATTTATTTAATTTAGTCATTTTAATCTTTTTGAATTAAAATCAATTTAAAATTCTTCTTTTATCTCTCCTTGTCACATCCTCCATAATCCATCTCTAATTTGGATTAATTTAATTAATTCATAATTAGGGTGTGCATCCTCTTAATCAAGGATTAATGTCACATCCTCCTACATTTGCCACTTGTCTCTAATCTTCCATTAATGATCATAATCAAGTATTTGCACAACTTTAATCAAAGTCATTGGCCACTTTTAGACCACTTTTTAGTCAATCTTTCCATTTACCTTTCTGGGCATTGACCCTCTTTCCTATGTGAATTTTTAACTCACTTTTATTCATCCTAGGTCTCTCTCCTCCCCATGTGAAT
Source organism: Sequoia sempervirens (assembly GCA_007258455.2). NCBI lineage: Eukaryota > Viridiplantae > Streptophyta > Pinopsida > Cupressales > Cupressaceae > Sequoia > Sequoia sempervirens. The sequence goes on from VDFB02008146.1 coordinate 153,579, forward strand.
TTTCAATTCACATTTTATCTTTTCAAGGCTTCTAGAATATTTAACTTGTCACCTCGTGCACATGTGACCAATTCCCACATTTTTGGAGACCCTCTCTTATCCATTATATTCTCCTATGAATGTGAATTTAATTCACATTTATTTCTCCAACCACTTTCTTTTTTCCCACGGAGATTTTTGATAAATTCCAAAATTCTTCAAATGTCATTTTCACTCCCACTTGGGGACAAGAAGTTCCTTTTTGAGAAAATATTCTCACTCCCCAAGGTACTTGGAAGGTACTTGTCCTTCCTCCACATCATGTACCTCCCTTCCACATCACCTACACAACATTTCACCCTTAGCCATCTCACATTCCACATGTCAAAATGTGAGGGCTTGTGAGTCCTCAACTCACCTTAGCCCTTCATCTTGGCCTTGTTGGATAAATCCCAACCATTGAATTCTCTAGAGAATTCAAGTTTCTCTATAAATACCGCATCTTCTAAGGAATTTCTAACACTTAGCCATTTTGCAATTAAATGCTGCCATTTTGTGCACTCATCTAGCCATCAATTTCATCCATTTGCATCTACATCCAAGCATATAGTTAAAAGCTTGCATTTAGCCATATCAAGAGCTATCAAGGAGTATACAAAGCACATCAAAATCAAAGGCCAACCAAGGAATTTCAGCTGCAAAAGGGAAGGTATAACCACTTGCATTATTTTACACTTTTTCTCTTTGCATTTACAAATTTCTTAGGCTAATCTTGAGGTGTTTCTTCATGTTTTTCCATTGCATTTTAATTGCTTAGAATAGGTTAAACATTTAGGATATCATAATATCATTTAGGTTTAAAGTGGAATGGTGGTCCTTGTGAGCCCACCTATGCCTTTTTTCCTTTTTAAAAAACTCATATTTTTTTGTAAAAATGCAATTGACAAGTGGTTGGGCAGTAGGGGATGGCTAGTCATACTTGGTACAATCGAGGGATGGCCTGGGCATACTAGGTACTACTAGCCATCCCCTACATCCACTAAGGCTTCAAAAAAAGTCCCCAACCATTTTTGAGTACTTGGCATGGAAAAAGGGATGGTTGGGGCATGTTTCATAGCCATCCTAGCATCCTCGTTTCATCCCCGATATGTGAAACAACCAAAAAGTATAGGGGATGTGTCCTTGTGGAACATAGGTTGTACATTAAAACATTCAAACCCTCATTAACCTTTAAACCCTTACTATGCATCAACATGAATGTAAACTAATGAAACATAAACACATGAACACAACCATACCACCATAAAACTCTAGATTTGCATGGAAAACCATAATTAGGGAAAAAACATGGTGAGTATTAACTCACATATATATGAATAACAACATTGATTACAAAAGGATCACTAACTAGAAGAAAGAGTGACTCACTACCAAGGGTTCATTGCTAAAAGGACTCACTATCTAAAATAGAAGAGAATAGAAGAAGACTGTTACAAGGAGGTTCACTACCTCAAAGCAATAAGAAGATCCACCATAACAACTCTACACTATTTACAACATTTTGCTCACAACCTCTAGCAATTTAAAGTACAATGAAAATGTAGGCACCTTCTAATCATTACTTCCAATAACTTTATTTGTTTAAGATTGCACTTAGATCATGCCACTTGATCACAAATTCACATCATCCTTCACATCACTCAATACACCACACTTCTCCAACAATTAACCTTTCCTATATATCAAACACAACCTCAAACAACCTTCTCCAAGTCAGCTTCAATGAAATGTATGCACCTCAAACACATGTAACCACCAAATAGGTCAGCACAAAACACTTTTGTGGTGGAAAGAAATGAAGATGGACCACACCATGGGTTAACCAAGACCCAAATCTACATTGACACACTATACCACACTTACACAAACAACAATCCATCTTCGCAATCAACACTAGCAGCCAGTTTAGCCAAACCTACACTAACACAAACAAACAATCACATTCACACTTCTCTAGGTCTAGAAACATCCTGTGGACAATGAATCAACATCACACAACATTCTAAAATATTCTAGAACAATCAAAATATTCAGCAACATTGTTGCAACCACTTGAAACTGGGAATACTATCATCTTGTGCAACTAGCTACACAACCATAGACATACAACTCACTAACCAACGTTGTGGAACAACTAAACACCAAACACTCCAAGGGAAGATAGGTATATACAATATTATCATGTTCCCAAATATGTAAGATAAGAAACCTCAACACAAAGAAATGTAGAGCAATTCCATTTCTCCTAGAAAACCTTCTTCATAGTCCAACACACTGTTAAACACATCTTCCACTATGAAACAATCTATAACCTAAAAATCTAGATATAACGCCTTTCAACACCTTTGATAATATTATCCAAACTATAGAAGCACATATTCAACCATGAAGAAATGCAGAGCACAATACAAAACAAAACTCTGTCACCTTGTACACTCTATTCAAAATTTCTCAAAAGTACTTGGAAACCAAGTGAACCAACTACATTAGCAACACCTACTCAACACCACAAGCACCTTCTCAACATGATGACATTAGTGACAACACTAAAGAAAAAATAATGAAAAAATATCCAATAATCTCCCCATTGACATCAATGACAACACTAATATCCAATAGGAATCACTATCAGAGATTCATCCATCATTAATAAAATACAATCCTTCCTTGATTTTATGAATTTTAGGGCTTTAAATCATGAATTCCAAATTAGGGATTTAATATTCTTGCAATTCAATTTATATTTTTAACCTGCACACATGAAAGAGGGGGAAAGTTTTTACCATATAAGGGCTTGCCAAAGCCAAACCCCATTTTTATATTTCTACCTCCATAATGGCTATAATGATGTAAAAATGGAGCTTACCCTCGATCAAGTAGAGGTTAAATGATAAACAAGTGATAAATTGACAATTATTACAAACAAGTGATAAATTGACAATTATTACAACTCACCACTCAGATCTATATTCCATTATGGAATGAAGTCATGTACTAATCACCTTGAAGGAGAAATTGATGCTTGATTTGAAGTCCTGCAAGTGCTAGTACTCACAAAACAAATGAACATAAAAAATGAACAAAATCACATGAAAACATGATGGATGGCTAACATGATGCTTGACAGAAATATATATTATAATTTTGTTAATTCTTCTCTTGTCTAGTCTTAGGATGCTCAATAATAAAATCAATTGAATTCTCCAACATCCTAGGATTACAATGGTGAAAATAATTTTAATTATATGCAATTCTTCTAATTTCATAAAAATAAAATATCAACAATTGAAAAATAATTTTATATTTTCAAATATTAAAATGTTGATAGGTCAGCATATTCAAATTTTAGCTAAAATGGGTTGGACAAGGGTATTGGGTGCCCTAGTCCAAACCCATCATTTTTAGGGCCTTAAAAATCAATATTAAATATTAAATATCTATTTTCAATCCTATATTTTAGTTTTCTAAATATATTTATAAAGAAGGCATATTACATGCATAATTAGGTCCAAGCACATAGTGGGGAGCTAAACCTAGTGCAAAATTGTTAAGTGTGACAATGTTTGATGCTACAGTTAGGTGCAAGAATATTTTTCTTCATCCCTCAAGTTTATTTCATTCCCAAAATACTTAGATTGGGTTTCCCATGTACAAAAATATAGCAAAATGTGAAGATTTAATCAAAGTTATCACAATAGAAATATAGTAGAAAATCCAAAATCTCCCCATTGATGGAGATTCATAACTCATTATCAACCAACTAAATAATAAATATAAAACCAAAGATGATAAGTTATTTTCCTACAAACTGATGGTAGCTAGTTTCAAAGAATATTTCATCTCCATTTAGTTTTAATAGGTTCTTGGAGTCAATAATAAAGGAACATATGATATGACTACAATTTGATCCCTTCTGGATATGTCACAAAATAATTAGCACTATGAATTCCTTTTTTGAGATTTTTTTGTCTTTGTACATATAATATCCAAAAATTAGAGCTCATGTATGAAATTGTTCATCCCAATGATCCTTGTTATGATGACATATACAACTACCTCCATAATAGAAACTTACCACCCAACCTATCTTGCACACATTGTAAAACCCTTATCCATCACTCATCCTATTTAACCATCCTTGGTGGAACATTATATCAAAGGGCCTTCAATGTTACCTTACTTATATTCCTTAATTTTGAAGAGGATTCTCTCACATAGAAAGAGGTGCATAATAGTATCTATGGTACATGCACTAGTAGTATAATCTTAACCAAAAAACTCTAGAGAAAATACTACTATTATCTCACTATGGAGTAGGATGCATGTTAGTTTGTAAAGAAACATCTAGCTTATAAAAAAAATGGATATTTTATTCATGTTCCATTATAGGAATTACAATCTATCACCATTCCCTAGCCCTTTATATAATGAGGTCTCAATCTAATCAATGGAAAGATCCACCCATCTTCATCCAATGGAAAAAAATTATAATCACTACCATTGAATACTTTAACAAGTGGATCAAATCTATTCCTCTTACTTATTAACCAATAAACAATAGGTATCCAAATCATCCTTAATTATATTATTTATTTCTATAGTATCTCTTCTACCATTGTATTAATAATGCAAAAATCATTTAAAAGTAATGAAGTTCACAACCTTTATGAGAGATTACACATCCAATATCATTGGTCCACTCCATACTATCAAAACTATATTGGTAAAAGAGAGGAATTTTCTAAAACCCTCTTAAAAATCCTTAAAAAGATATGTTATCCATGGCAATCAATTATAACTTAATCTCACCCTTTGGGTATATTGTACTAGAATATGTATGCCAAATAGTCTGACTCCATATTTCCTCATCTTTAGTTCTTAATCTGTCTTACCAATTAAGATTGAACTTCCATCTTTGCTTATGAAACCTCATTGATGATGAGTGTTGATTTGAAAACTTGCATTAGTTAGAAATTATAGATGAGTGACACCTCAATGCCCTCAATCACCTCCAATAGTAATAGAATAACCTCTATTGTAGTCACAACAAGAAGATAAAATATGAAGAGTTTGAGATTTGTGGTCTTGTTATTATGACAAAATAGAGAAATCTTCAAGATAGAGACAAAATAGTATAGTTGAGTCTAATAGGTTAGGTCAATATTTCATAATTTCCAAGTATGGTTTAGGATCATGATAGATAGATACCCCTATGGGTTAATAGAATGAAAAACCTATCAACATTTTGCACCTTACACACTTTCATGCTTGATTTGAATAATTCCTCAATTAAAATTATCCAAAAAATAGAAACTAGTAAAGAGAAATAATTAGCCTCTAGTGAAAACCAATTTTATGAAACCTTGTGGAAGTCATTATGATGAAAAAAAAGCAATTTTTTTTATATTTGTGAACCTAAAAAACTGAATTTTTTAATATATATAATAAAATAGTAAAGGTAAAAATCACCCTTTGGTGTCACCTTGGACAGTTATCATGGTGAAACATTTCTTCCAAGGACAATGAGTAATAAACTACATTTTACCATATTTTAGGTTCTCTTTCATTCCTTATCCTATTCCAAGTTCCATTAGTTCATGCCTCCATACATTGCATTACATCTAGACCTTGTTATACACTAGAGGTAGGTGATTGCATTCTACATTAGAATAAATCTTAGTTTATGCCTTTTGACTCACTTGTTGACTAGGATACCTTCCATAGTAAATAAGTCATGTATTTCCAAAAACTGTATCAATAAATGAAAAAACAAAAAATAAAACATCAAGCATCAACATGGACTTTAAAACCTTCAAACAACACACTTGGAATGTGCATTTTTAGTGAAAAACTCATAAATGTAGAAATCAATTTTGATAACATATAGTTGTCACATCATTTTTCATTATAAAAATTATCTTTCATCTATAAATTTTCTTAAGTGGGATGTATCATTTCCTAAACCAAACATGATTCAAATCCATATTTTAGTTTTTTCCACACCTTGGCAAGAGGTAACACTACTATATTTTAATTGATAGTTCTTGTATATTTCTTTGGTTTATCTTTTTGATCATTTTATTTTTATTTCCCTTATGTTTTTACCCATACTATGCCTACTCAAGGTTACCAAAAACATGCACCATATCATAATTTCATTTGAATGGTATACATTGGGGCAATATCTATTATTTATGTGTCATGTTTGATGGTTTTTCTCTCATCAAACCCACCAAGGTCAAGTACCTTTTGACATGTAGAGAAATCCTTATGTATGTTGGTTGTTTCATTAAATACCCACTGAGAGCATCACATGCCTTGTGAGTGCTAGGGTATCCTCTCATTTTTTGTATTCTTGAGAGACAATCCATACATTAGATACATTGTTGCCTTGGTCTTTTATACTCTAGTGCATAACATTCATTGATATATTAAAGAAAATTTGTAAGCTCAAAGTCAATATAACACATCATCATAATAAATCCATCATCATTTCATCCATAATAACATTTCTTGCATTCATCTCTTAATTTTCTTTATTTTTTCCTTCTTTTTATTCCAATATTTTTCATCTTCCATTTAACTTTTGTTTCACATTAATTTTGTGGATATTTCACCCATGTAGCTTTTGCATGGATAACCTCTTGACATGGCATCATCAATTATCTCACTTTTCTAAATTGACATTGTTTCTTCTACTATACTATGACATATCATAATTTTCTTCATCTCTTATATTTTTTTTTCTTAACTACTTTTTTTTCTAATGCAGGAGCATCCTTGGTTGTAAAGCAATCTTGTATCAACCAAAAACATTTCTTTTCTTGCATTCCACTCAATAGCAATTTTAGCATTTCATTCCCCATTCCACTGTAGTATCATTTCTTAGCTTGTGAAGCAAGATATAGCATCTACACATCGACATCTATCACATATCTAGATTTCACATCAGTTTCATTTGTCTATCAAAAGCTATCACTCTCAAGTTTTCAATATATATCATTATTAGAGAATTTGGGGCTGACCTAGTCTAGATTTCTAATGCAAACGTACTCCAAGTCATGTGGAGCTTATTGGGACATCAAAAAAGAATCTTTGGTTCATTGAGACCTATCCTAGAGATTCATAAGTTATTTCATTTCATTAGGGATTATCTTTTCATACTCTTAGGCCAACTGTCTTGTTGATTCATCAGGTTATAAACCCTTATGGCTGATGCATACCTTTTTTGGAGCTTTAGTAGCATATTTAAGATCATTGTACTTCATTGTAGATCATCAATTATCAATTAGTAGTCCATGATTAGCTAGAATTCACATTTTTTGCATTAACCCTTTGGGGACTGTAATAAGGCCTTTGGCCAATTGTAATGTTGAATTCCCTTTTCGTAAACCCGTGAGGCTTGGATACTTGCCCATGAGGCACATATCTTGCATGTAATATTGCAAATTAAATAAAGAATCATATATGCAAATCATTTTCTTGAGTTATTTATGATGTGTTGACTCTAAGCTGCACAGTTTGGAATGTTCTTTCTGAACACTCCATTTGTGACTACACCAAGTGGTATTAGAGTGATTTTGTGAGTCCTTAAGGAATTCCTTGAGGTGAAAAAATCAACCATATGAGAAAGACTACATGTGTTTTTCAATTGATCGCTGATTGTGAGGTAGTTGAAACCCTTGTATCCAGATCACCAAATCAAGGTAGTTGCACTAGATTTGAGGGGAGAGATGCCACCAAGGAGAGTGCCTGGTATGGAAAATGTTTCTGGAAGAATGGATGAGATGTTGGAAATGATGCATGAGATGTGAGTCCATTTTGGATGTAGTAGAAGAAGATAGAAGGTGAGGCCTAAACCCTAGACATGAGGATGAAAGTGATGATGAAGCAGATCATGTTGTGAACAAAATTGCATAAGCCCTAGGAAAAGAAGAAGAAGAATCAGATTAGATGAAGATATTGAAAGCTATTTCAAAGATTGGGAAAATACCTAGAGTTGAAATTCAAAATTACATGGGAAATTTGAATCCTAAAAAATTGATTGATTGGATCAATGAAATGGAATAATACTTTGAATATGAATAAATTGAGGATCCTAAAAGAGTTAGATTTTTGAATTTTTTTTTGAAAGGCCATGATGCTTTATGGTGGAAAGAAGTTCAATTGGATAGTAATAGGAGATGAAAAGAAAAAATAATCAAATGGGATCTAGAATGGTGACAAAGTTAAAGAATCAATTCATACCTATTGACTATGAGTTTGAATTGTTGAAAACATTGTAGAACCTAAGAAAAAATGAGAGATCTATGAAAGAATATATTGAAGAATTCTACAAGATGATAATCATAACTGGTCATAGTGAAGTAAACAAGGAAAATGTTGCAAGATATATCAATGGACTGGGAACAAATATTCAAGAAGAACTGAGCCTGGTAAAGATGAAATTAGTTGAGGAAGCATATCAATTTGCATTGAAGGTAGAAGAGAAGCTAAACGAGAAATTTTAGCAAAGGCAAATAAGTGCAAGAGGAATATTCTAGAGGAGTGGACCCCAATCCAAAGAGAGAAGACCCTATGCAAAGTAGAACAACGATGTAAATCCCTACCAAAGTGAAGAAGAGGATGCTAATTCATACCACAGAGGTAGATAAGACATAAATTTCTACTGTAGTGATAGATGAGGTCATAATTCTTACCACAATGAAGGATATCAGAGAGATGATGGAAGATCTAAGAGAAGACCATTCAAAAGAACCTTTTTCAAGTGTGGAGGTGAAGGACATAGAGAATTTGAGTGTTATCAAGGAAGTATCGACAAAAATCTTGAGCCTATTGGAAGAGAAGCTTATATGGATGAAGAAAGTATTGAATCCCCTAATTTAGTTGGGAAACTTGAGAAAAGTGAATCATTGGTGATGAGGAGAGCTTTAATGCATGAAGAAGTGATTGAGGAACCACCACAAAGGAAAAGTTTGTTAAGAACTAGATGTAAGTTTGAAGGAAAGTTGTACCACAAAAAAATGTATTTCTTGCTTGATATGGGAATAATTGATGACAAATTAGACTTAATGGGGCCTTGATTTAGTGTAGTGAGTTTTTTTACACATCCACACTAGCTCTTGGACCCTTGCAAACTGAATAAAATGCATGCAACGATGTATTGTAAAGGTGTTGTAAAGTATTGTGAAAGAATTTCACACTTTTCTAGACTAGTGGACCTATTTTCCCCTAATTCAATATTGTAAAATTTATTTAATGGCATTCTCACATTAATCTAGAAGGCTTGTAAATTAAACCTAATTCTAATCTAGTGTTGTAATGTGTTTTACACATTCACATTAGATGTTCCTTTCTAGGCTATGCGGACCTCATTCTAATATTGTAAAGTTTAGTTAATCACACTTTCAAATTGAACTTTATGTCCCTAGCCCTAATTGTCCTTTACATCATCATTAATAGGCCCCTATAGCCCCATATTATGCATCTCAAGGCATAATTTGATCAAAGACCTGACTAGAACAACATAGAAACTAAAATTATTCATTCCCTGACAATCTAGCTAGCAAAAGAGCCCTTGTGGGACTAAGTCTCCCATCTAGGTGAATTAGTTCCATCTACGTGGGACTAAGTTTCCCTACTTGGCGACTTAGTCCCATTTGGGCTATTTTTGAGGTTTGAGTGGAAAAAAATGGATTTTAAGTTTATTTTTCCTTCATGTCGGCCTTGGGGATCAAATTAATGGGAATTTTAGGTGAATTTTCAATATTAAAAAGCTTCTAAACCATAATTCATGATTCATTCATTATTCATTCCTCATTCATCATGCATTCAAGTCAAGCAAGCTAGGGTTAGGTCATCTAGAGAGCATTCAAGATCATTTTTCAAACAATTAAGGGTAGATTCTTCATCTATTGCTGCATAAATTCAAGATATATCATCATGGAAAGTTTCTAATCCCTTAATTTCATGTTCATGTTTCTTCTTATTTCTTCATTTGGTTTAATTACCTAAAAGGGGTTTTACCAAGGAAAACCCTATTCCCTAACATTCAACATTTCTCTTTCTTTCCTTGTGTGTTTGCAAATTTGGGTGCTTTGAAGGTTTGGAAATCATTGGAGGATAATTTGAAAACTTCTTGAAGATATATCCTTGTTGGCTAAGTCAAAATATCCACAAAAGTCACTTAGTGTGCCAAAAATTAGAGTTTCAGAACTAGACACCTGGAGGAACAAAAAGTGCAGAATGAGGGCTTTCGTTTCCACTTTTAGATTTTTAGAAAAGACAAAGTGGAATAAATCACCATTAGTGGTGACTTAGTCCCACTACACATTTTTTTTAGAGGTTTTTGTAGATCTGGATACCCATTTGGTTGAAATGGGATTCAATGCAGTTTTCCAGATCTAGGACTAAGTCACCCAGAATGGCATAAGTGTCCTAGTAGGTCAAAATTTCAGGATCAGTAGAATTTCTAGTCTGTAACACTTTTCTAGGTGCACCTCTTCAGTTTTACAATTTTCTATTTTATTTCATAATCATTTCTAGGTCATTTAGTACATGTTTTCATACAACACTATGTTTTCAAACATTTTACATTTCTTTAGTTTTCATTCATTAGTCATTTTTTTTTATCAATTCTTTGCATCTAGGACATTCTATTTAGACATATTCCAATCATATTTGCATTATTCTTGAGTGAACCACCCATTTTTTTGTGGGATACCTTTCTCCTTTTAGGTGCAAAACCCTAGAAGTGCAAGACATTGCTTATCCCCAAAAATTTGTGGTACACAAGCTATGTAAACTTATCATTGATAGTGGTAGCACTAATAACCAATTTTAGAAGAGATGGTAGCTGTGTTGAATCTAGAGATATTGAAACATCCCAACCACTATAGGATAGCATGTATTCAAGATGAACATAAGATATTGGTGAATGGGTAATGTTTGGTGAAATTTCATATTGGATCATATAGGGATGAAGTATTGTGTGATATTATGTGTATGGATTCTTGTCATTTACTATTATGAAGAGCATGGAAATATGATAAGAAGGAAATTCATGATTGAAGAAGGAACAATAACACCATGACATCAAATGGAAAAATAATTAAGTTGATACCTTAAGAGGAAGAGGAGAAGACTAAATTTTGTGGCATTGCCAAACTATGTTTTGTAGATGGAAGGAAATTTCTTGATGGATTGAGACATGAGAAAATATGTTTTGCATTGATTCCAAAGAGAAGAAATGGCCCAAAGGTAGAGAACCTTACTAGAAAGAAGGAAGAGGTAGCATTTAACTACTTGTAGAGCATGGAGTCATCATGTCAGAAAATGTACTAGATGGCTTACCACTAGTCCAAAGTATTAGTCATCATATAGATCTTATACTAGGAGTAAGTTTTGCAAACAAGGCAGCAAATAGAATGACACAAATAAAAAATAAAGAATTGAACTAGTAGATACATGATTTAAATTGGGGTATGTGTAGGATCATGATGGGCCAAAAAGTGGCAATATGATGGGTATGTGGCTGACAATTTTTTTTTACCCAAAATTGATGACACAAAAAGGGTTTTTAAAGGATATTCTTAGTTTTCCACCAATATAAATTATGCTTTACTTTGAATTTAATAAATAATTATTATTCATTTTCTATTTGAATTATGACTAAAGTCCTGATTGGTCTAGGCGGATTAAAAAACATCTATAACTTTCAAACAGTATCACATTTTTTGAATTTGAAACATGCATCACATTTTGTGCTTCACATACTATAGGATTAAAAAAAATGAATTTCACGAAGTTTTGACCAAGTTAAGGTGGTCAAAAATATGAGTTTTTGTATTTTTTAAAAAGTTGTAATAAAAAATTCATAATTAATTATTTAAGTGGAAAAAAATTACAAAAAAATATGCATCACATTAGGACATGAGTCCTCTACTTATATCTAAAATTTTATAAAAAAATATTATCATTTTATTATGGTTAGGGTGGTCAAAAAACACCTACTTATTTTTCCCCTAAAATTTAAGTACTATTGCACATTGAAATTTCAAATTTTCACCAATAGTTTAAAAAAAAAAAACCTAGTAGTTTAGAAACAACATTCAATTTGCTACAGATTATATTCTAACATATTTTTGAAATAATATAGATAACTTATTCAAATTTTTACGTCAAGTTGCCCAACTCTGATTTTTCTAAATTTTTCACCACTTAAGGGCCTATTTTTTCCATGATGATCCTACACATACCCATTGAAGGAAGGATTGATCAGAGAAAGTTTGAGCCCAAATGTAGAACCTGTTGTACTTGCACCAAAGAGAGATGGAGAGTGGAAGATGTGTACAAATACAAGACAAATCAATAGGATCACTGTCAAGCATAGATTCCTATTGCCAAGGATGGATGAAATTATGGACTATTTGAGTGGAGAAAAGTATTTCACAAGGATTGACCTAAAGAATGGATATCATCAGATCAAAATTAGAGAAGGAGATGAATGGAAGACAACATTTAAGAATAATGAAGGATTTTATGAGTGGTTAGTGATGCCTTTTGGATTGACCAATGCACTGAACACTTTCAAGAGATTGATGAATGAAGTATTGAAGAAATATTTGGGTAAGCTTTTCATTGTTTACCTAGGTGATATTCTAATTTTTAGTAAGCCTAGAGAAGAAAATTTGTAGTATATCTGGAAAGTATTGTAGAGGTTGAAATAAGAGAGGTTATTGATTAATTTCATGAAGTGTAGCTTTATAAAGAAAGAGTTAGTATATTTTAGTTTTGTTATTTCTACTAAAGGATTGAAGATGGACCCTAGTAAAGTTAGAGAAATTGTTGATTGGCCTACACTGGTAAATATTGGAGAAGTAAGATCATTCCATGGATTAGAAAGTTTCTACCAGAGGTTTATCAGGATATTTAATAGTATTCATACACCCATGACTGAGACAATGAGAGGATATAAGAAGGAATTTAAGTGGACATCTGAAGCCCAAAGAAGTTTTGAATCGTTGAAGTCAAAGGTGACAAAGTATCCAGTTTTAGCATTACCAGATTTTGACAAAGTGTTCCAAGTTGATTGTGATGCAAGTGGAAATGCAATTGGAGAAAATTATTGAGTCAAGAAAGAAGACCTATAGATTTTTCAATGAGAAGTTGAATGATGCCAGAAGAAGATATTTAGTTTATGATCAAGAATTCTATGCCATAATTCAAGCCTTGAAGAAGTGGAGACATTATTCAAGTTTCCTAAGGATTTTGTGTTGTATATAGATCATTAAGATTTGTAGTATTTGAACAATCAAGGGAAGCTTAATCAGAGACATATGAGATGGGTTGAGTTCTTGCAAAGTTACACATTTGTGTTGAAACATAGGAGTGACAAGTCAAACAAAGTTGTAGATGCATTAAGTAGGAAAAGGAATTCGCTGGAAGAAATGAGGATAAAAGTATGGGGATTTGAGGAATTGAAGCATATGTATGAGGATGATGCAGATTTTGTTGAAGCATGGAGAGAATGTAAGGAACCAGTAGTGATAGATCAAAGCCCAATGTTGGACTATTTCATTCAAGAAGATATGTTGTTCAAAGGAAATCAATTATGTATCTTGAGGAGTTTAATGAGGGAAAATTTGATCAAGGAGAAACATAGTGGAGGTCTATTAGGACATTTTGGAGTGGATAAGATAGTAGCTTTGGTGAGTGAACATTATTTTTGGCTGCAACTATATAAGGTTGTCAAGAAGTATGCCCAAAGTTACGAAATTTGTCAAGTTGCAAAAGGGAGTAGTCAAAATACTAGATTGTACAAACCTTTCACAATACCAAAGAGACCTTGGGAAGATTTGAGCATGGATTTAATTTTTGGAATTTCCAAGAACATAGAGAGGTTCTGATTCTATAATGGTAGTAGTGGACATTTTTTCTAAAATTGCACAAGTCATTCCTTGTAGGAAGACTAATAATGTTGTGCATGTTGCTGACTTATTTTTCCAAGATATTGTGAGATTGCATGGATTACCTAAGAGTATTGTTTCAGATAGAGACACCAAGTTCATTGGATACTTTTGGAGGAAATTATGGAATAAAATGAAGCTAGACCCAAAGTTTAGCTCAACATATCACCCATAGACAGATGGAAAAATAGAGGTAGTAAATGAAGTTTGGGTAACTTGTTGAGATGCTTGGTTGGAGATAAGGCAAAAAATTGGGATATAGTTATACCACAAGAAAAATTTGCATATAATAATTCAGTTAATTGAAGTATAGGGAATACACCATTTGAGATTGTTATCGGAGTACATCCCAAAGGAGTTGCAAAATTAAGAGACATGAGTATGGAGAATGAGAGGAGTTTAGATTGTAGAAGAATTTGAAGATTTCATGGAGATATTAAATAATTAGGTCTAAAAGTATTCATAAGGCATGAATAGTAAGTATAAGGAAAAGGAAAATGAGCACCGAAGACATAAGGAATTTTGTTTTGGAGTTGAAGTAATGGTATATCTAAGGAGGGAGATATTTCTATTAGGAATACACAATAAGTTGAAGATGAGGAAGTTTGGAACATGTAAGATTCTAAGAAAGTTCAATTTTGTTAATGCATAGGAAGTGGAGTTACCAGAGACATTGGATGTATCACCTATTTTCAATGTTGTAGACATATATGAGTATGATGAAGGATAGTCAAGTGGCAGTAGTGATGAAGTAGATTTGAAGGATCAGTTACCACATCAAACATTAGAAGATATTGAGCAGATTTTGGACACTAGAACTAGGAGCACAAGGAATAGGCAATACAAGGAACGTTTCGTGAAGTGGAAAGGAAAATCAGCTTGGAAGATACAACATTGATATCTCAGGCTAAGGTGGACCATCTTGGTTTTCCTCTTAGCTCTAGAAATTAAGGGACTCACTTTTCTTCCAACCTCGAGTGTCTGATTCAGGAGCATCCCTAGTTGTAATGCAATCTTGTATCAACCAAAACCATTTTTTTTCTTGCATTGCACTCAGTAGCAATATTTTTATTTCATTTTGTATTCCACCAAAATATTGTTTTTCAACTCACAAAGTAAGATATATAATATACATCGTCATCTATCATATATCTAGATTTCACATAATTTGCATTTGTCTATCAAAATTTATCGCTCTTAAAATTTCATTGTATTTCACTGTCAGAGCATTTGGGGCTAACCTGGTCTAGATTTATTAATACAGACCTATTCCAGGTCATGTAGAGCCTATTGGGACATCATAAAAGCATCTTGGGATTATTGGGACCTATCCTAGAGATTCACAAGTTATTTCATTTCACGAGGGATTATTTTTTCATATTTTGAGGCCAACCTTTGAACAAATGTTCATTCATCGGTTATGAACCCTTATGGCTGATGCAGCCCTTTGTTGAAGCTTGAGAAGCATATTTAAGATCATTTTACTTGAATGTAGATCATTAATTATTAGTTAGTAGTCCATGATTAGTTAGACTTCACATTTTTTGCATCAACCCTTTAGGGACTATTATATGGCCTTTGGCTAGTTGTAATGTTGAATTCCCTTGTGGAAAGATTGTGAGTCCTAGATACTCACCCATGAGGCATATGTTGCATGTAAGATTTCCAATTCAATAAAGAATCATATTTGTAGATCATTTTCATGTGTTATTTCCATTGTGTTGACTCCAAGCTACACAATTTGGACAATTCTTTCTAAACCCTCCATTTGTGATTGCACCATTTTCGTTGAAACAATTTTACTTCAAACATTGTCTTAAATAGGGGTAAAATGTAGACACTAAAAACTATTCTTCTAAACATCAACTATTAATTATCATTATATACCATTATTATCATACCATTAATTAGTCATTCATTAATTATCATTTATGTTAGAGTAAATTGCATTTACCTTTAAGTTTTCTTAGGCTTTGGTTTTGCATTTAATTCCTCTGGGTGGTTTCTTTCCCGTATCAGGTAGTTTTACATCTGTTGCATATTTTTTATGCCTTTAAAAGGCTGTACATTTTGTAATATATGCATCTCTTATATTCAACATATTTTCTCTTCAGAGAAAGAGCATTGGCTTCTCTTGTGCATTGTGAAGGTCTCTATAAAATTGGTTTTCCTAGGATTTTGTTGCTCTATCATGGTATTAGAGCCTCCTAGTTACAGTATCTTCCCTAAGAGTTTTTGTCGAAGAGGTGGCTAGAGATCTATTTATTTCGACATTTGAAAATTTAAAATTTTGAAATATTTCCTCAATTTTGATAATTATTTGTTTCTATGGAAGGCTATGAAAAATGAACCAAAAGATGCTTTTTAAACATCCTTGGAGGATTCATGTATGTAGAGGATGTCCAAAAACATATTCACACCAATTTAACAATATATAATAGTGGATTTGTGAAAGAAACTAAATACCTAAGGGATCAAGTAAGTAGATAATTCCTACCCCATTATGTTAACATTAGTAAGTTCAAATTAGAAATTTGGAAATAATTTCCAAAATTGTGCAATGCTCACAAATGGATCTGACTGGTGTTGACCCACATTCATGGTGAATTCATATTTTTGGAAAAACTCTTTATAATTACTAGAGAAGCATTCCATAGAGTATTAGGATTATGAGACAAAGGATAATAATTTCACAACTACACTCATTGGTTTCACATTTAATAGGATATTTATCAATACTAACTTATATTATTAAATGCTTTACATGTATATTATTTCATACCAAAAGGGAATAATCTATCTCAACTTCATGTATTCATGAGGTACATTAAATAACAATGAACAAAAAAATACGACCTATGTGAAACCCAAAAGGAGCAATTACTGGAGCACTTGGAGAAAGAAAGAAGCCGCCATGATTTTAAGTATGAATCACTAATAGTGTGCATATCCCTACAGTGTTTTACATGAATTACCTAAAATTTCACCATATATAAGGAGATCTAACAAAATAATTACAAAGAAAATTGAAAAAAATATAAAGGGTTTCTTGATAATTATTATTTTTGGGTATGGGTATGAATCATAATTTTAGAAAATTTAATAAAGAATACAAGAATAAGAATTATTGATCTATGGAGTAGTAAGCAAACTAGGAAATGATGTGGCCTTGATCATTGACAAATACTTCAATCACTTAGAAGAAATTGGATTGCATAATTTTCCCACCCCACCACTACCATATGAAACTTCCAATGAATTACTAGAATATACAACTCTAAAAATACTCTCATATCCAAAATATACCACTAATAAAAGGTTTGGAACACTTTGGGATTTCATAGATAATAAAGAAAATGAGGCTACTAAAAAAGTACCAAAGAGAAGGAGAAAATTGTGAAAAAAGTTAGAACAAGATGAGATCCTTACCACTTGTCATTGAAGAAGTCACTATCCAACAAGACGCTCGATCCATATGGGAAGAAACCAAGAGTATATTGGAGAGACTAAGTTTTTCTAGAACAAGCAATCAACTATAAAAATAAATAGAAAGTGGAAAGAGGAAATAAGATGTGGTAGAAAAAGTCAATGTTGAAGATAGCCCCATACAAACTAAGACTCTAGTGGAAAAAATCATAGAGATTTTATTTATAAATGAACTTAGAAAAGGAGATATGACCAAGTGAATAACCTAATAGAACAACAAGAAACAAATATAAGGCTTTGGTGCAATATAATGATAGTTTAAAAATAGAGGCAAAGAAACTACACAAATATAAGTAACACAAAGGACAAGGAATAAAGTGACACAAAAGAAAGCTTAAGTACCTTCTTTGGACAAGAGGAAGTTGTTAAGAACATTATATACAATAGGAAAATCATTAAAAGTATTTCAGACTTACTCTATTACTACTATAAATGAGAAGAAGTAATTCGTGAATTATGAATAAGTTTATAATAGTAATTTCATACATTGTAGAACAAATCACTAAAGGATTCTTGGAGGAGATAAAAAACATTACAAAAGAAAATTGTAGAAAAAAGAGGAAGCTTTCAAAATAGACTTATCAATAAAAATAAAAGTAATTGAATAAGTAGCTAAGGACCAAATGCTTGTTAACAACAAGAAGCAAGGTTACAAATATTTCAAGATCAAGAGTTGAGAAAAATGGTAGAGGATAGATACACTACTACACAACATGGATAATACAAAGGTTAATTGTAAACTATATGAATAAGTGATAAAAACAACACAACAAGATTATAATAAATTAGTAGAGAGTGAGAAATCCCAACCAAAAAAAAAGAGGAACCAAAACACACTAAAAAGTAAGAGGGAAAATAACAAGAAAAAATAGAGATATCAATTCCTATGGTTTCCACAAGTCTAAATATAGAAAATTTAGAGATTGAGGTGGTCTCTAGAAATCAAATGAAGAATAAAGGGAGAAACAAGATGAGGAAGAGGAAAGAGAAACTGATAAATAATTGGGAGGAAAAGTACAAGTAGATCAAGATGACTTGTAAAAATATTCTACCCTAGAATCACACTCAAATATAGAATGGTTTCATGAGGACTCAATATTTTTTACAACCTAGAAGGATGTTGCCAAGATAGGAGCTAAAAACAAGA